>OMLI01075355.1:3946-18355 GCA_900302605.1 Rondeletia loricata | reverse complement strand
CCTCGCCTCACTGTTCTAGCTGTACTGGATTGGACCAATGCTAACAATTAGCATGTTGCCATTGGGCAGACTGTCCCCCCTGCTAGCCTTCTTTAAAATAACTGTCTAAATCCACTCAAATAAGGTTTAACAGCACATTTACAAGTTCGTTGGAAACGAAAATGCACATATGATTACGGAATGCACAAGGATGATATTTTCGCTAAAATTGCTGTTCATGACTCTGCCGTTTCAGCTTCCAACTTTTGTTTCAGTCTGAGAGTCGGTCACTCTTTTTCTCTCTTTCTGGCATCACTCCGCACAAACATTGCAAGACGGAAGTATCCGCCAAAACAAACCAAAGAAGACTCTAGTGTAATCACGTTCCTTTCGTGCTCGCAGCACAGACAGCATTCTACGCCACAGGGAAGTAGATCTGCCGTGGAACAATGTTTTGGCAATTGTCGACTTTTCCATACGCCATTGCAGCATGTAAATTTTTTACTACACACTAATAAAATACAACTTTGTTTGTTTAAAAAGTTTAGTGGATTTAGGTGGTTATTTTAAAGAAGGCTAGCAGGGGGACAGTCTGCCCAATGGCAACATGCTAATTGTTAGCATTGGTCCAATCCAGTACAGCTAGAACAGTGAGGCGAGGATACAATCACAACAATCCTACGTACTAGTTTGGGGCTAAGTTAAATAATCTCAAATTTTTTTTTAAATGGGTGCACTATCCCTTTAATTGACTGTATGACATGTTGGTTACGAAGAGGCATTCACAAATAGGCATTCATTTGCAATTTTCATTTCCCCATATCTCAGGACTACTTTTCCAGTCTGTCTAACTTAATCCACCATAATGTAATGGTGAAAAGTGATTTTGGCAGATTCTTGACCTGAAAACATCTTATTCTTGCTGTTAATTACATTTTAAAGGGTTTTTCCTCTCCTCTCAAATCCTCCAAGTGACTTCTCAGAAGGTCTAAGTAAAGAAAATAAAAAAAATTAAATCATCTGCAGTCCCATGACAGGTGATACAAATGCAAGCATGTTTACAAGATACAGTTAGTAGAAAAATGTTTTAAAATTACAATTTACAGTATATTACATCATACAAGTCATATAACACTACGCTTTAAGACAGTCCTCTTCTACAGGGCCATAGCTGATGCAGTTATGGTCAGGTGTTAGCTATTTTATTACATATTCCAGAACTGAATGTCATGGCCAGCAAGTAATTTATTGCTGTGACCTTATTGGTACTGATATACTGAGTGTACAGAAGACAGGCAGTAAGAGCATGTGGTTGGTACACAGCAGTTCAGCAACAGACAAATCTTCAAGGTGGTGTGTCTCATCACAAAATGGGGGAGATTGCACCTTGAAGTTAGCCTGTCTTTATGTTTTTTTATCCCCTCCCTTTCCCTTCAAGAGGCTAATTACCTCTTGCCAGGCCATCCTTGTAAATAAGAATTTGTTCTTAAGTGACCTGCTTGGTTAAATAAAGGTTTAAATAAATAAAACATTTAAATAAATTGTTAAAGCAGTGTTAATGCAAAATGTTGACAACATGTAACTCTACATATTGTGTATATATACTATGTATAATAAGTAGTATATATGTACGTTTTTGTAATCATGAGTAATGAAGTATCTTGTTTTTAGATATTTCTATTCTGCTCCATTCTCAAAAGTCTAAAGGTTCCATACTCATCTCAGAAATTGTTCCTTCTTAGAGACACGAAGAAGACCTCAGTCAGAAAACGGACTTCCAGCTCCAGAGAGGAAGATGCAGCTCCGCCTCTCATCCTGGGAAAACGGCGCCGTAAAACATAAGGAGAGATGGAGGGCGGGGTAAGGAGAGAGAGACGTCTAGCCAGAAACACGTCAATAGCAATTAACCTTTGACTGACTTTGAAGCATATCATGAAGTGATGTATATGCACATTCCTGCCTGACATCTCTTTCTGACTATGTGTACTGTTTACTTTAGATGTTATGGTATGAATAAATGTGTCATATATTAACATCAGTGTTTAGACTATGGCCCTCAGTATATCATTATGTCATGAAAATGTGTTAACTCATTTTACCTATAGAATATGGGGACTATGGAATCAGCAGTTTAATTTATTTTGACACTATTCACTGTGTTAAAGATTTGGTATCCATGTTAGAGAATCTGAAACTTTAAAAACAGATTAAAAACCAATTTCTACAGCCTGTCCTACAATAACCCTTTCTCTGCCCCACCCCCAAAATCAATCTGAGTCCCTGCCCCCAAAATCAATCGCCCCTGCCCCAGTCACCATCCTGATTTTCTGTTGTTGCTTGTTTTTAATCCACATTCTGTTGTTTGTGTTTGTTTTGTTTCCCATTCCATTGTTTGTGTTGAAAAGTGTTTTCAGTCCTTCTGTAAAATGCACTTTAAACAGAAATAAACTTCGAACTTGTATGGGCATTTTAAGGTTTTGAGAATGAACACATGGCACATATATACCTCAATAAAATTACATGAATGGGCATCCTCAAACATTAGCTGCCTATGAGTCTGTCGTCACCAACAGCACCCAGATTTATTTTATTTTTTGCCTCAGCTTGATAGTTGGAAATTAGTCAAATTCCTTCTTGAAAATCACACCTATGAGAGGGTAATATACAATATATTAGGATACTATAAAATATCTGGCATTATGCTGTGTTAGTCAATGACACCCTTTTTATCACCTATAATGTGTGCATAACTGAACGTTAAGTGCAATCACATGTCTTTTTTAAATGGCCTTTCAAATGTATGTAGACTGCTAGGGCACAAGGCTACACATTGGGACTTGGCTGCAGTGATAACTATTGAATTAGCAGCTGTACAAATGATCCCAGAAAGTGCACAGGTGGTGGTGGAATGTGAACTGAAAGACATGAGTAATTATCTTTGCACTTTTTAACACAGAGTGGCTAGATGTCTGATTAGGTTGTCTCGTTGCTAATCTACCATCTCCCACCTTCAATAATTTATTTCATGCTTGGTGTGTTGGTTGGCTGTCTCAGATTAACAGCTCAGTCACATAAGCTTTGCCTGTCATTTGCAATTCCAACTGAGTACCTATGTAAAATAGCTGTCAAATTGATTGTTTTTCTTTGAAAGAAAAGAGTGAGTCGGTTTAATTAAATAAACTCAAGGTTTGAGGAAAATCCAGGAAGGGAGGGAGTAAACACTTAGGAAGGGGAGGTGTTGTTTATGTATGTGCCACAGAAAAACTACCTACAGCATCACAGACACCACTGGACTCATATCAGTGTGGCATGCTCATTTTACCACACCCCTCCTCTGCTCCCCTTGCTCCTACCTCCTTCCTACACAAGGCTGCAAAGCTAGTTGTCTCTGGCTTAAAGAACAGCAGGGATGTGACGTAGCATCTTGCTTGAAACCACAGGAGAGAACTAAGTGGCTCCTGATCCCTGTCTGCATTTGGGAAGCAGTGAAGCGGGCAGTGTTATCATTGATTCCATACACAGGAAAGATCCACAGACACACAGTTTTCCACTCACCACTACCCCGTTTGAGTAGAAATCACACTCACCATATTTGTCTGTGTCTGGGTGGGAAAATTGGCTATTGAAAGGAATATGTGTGGTCACCTCTGTCTGGTCAAAGTGAAAACCTCATAAATCTGTGGTAATTAAATGAAGTGCTCTTGCCTGATCCTGATCCTAAAATAAACGTTCAACCAGAGAGAAGCTGGAAACTACTTTGATGTATTTTGCCATTGATAATGAGTAGACTTTGGTCAAATAGCTGCAGTTTACTGTATCGGGACAATACAGATAGTGTCAGCTAAGTTGTCAATCACAGAAAAGTATACTAAATTGACTTTGCAGTACTTTCCTGTGAACGTCTAAGCTTCCGAATTGTCAAAAAGCTTGCTGGGCTGCTGCCTTCTCCTCAACATTTCTTTGGGTTTGTTTACATTCCACAAGTGTTTCCATTTCAAAGGCACTGTACTGCCGTGACAGCGTTTTGTCCCTGTTAAGACCCTTCCAGAAGTCCTAAGAGATGGATGACCAATCTGAATGTCATGGTGAGGGATCTGTCAGATCCTTCCTTGAGGGCAGAGTAGTACATCTCACACATCGCACATTAACCCTCATGAGCCTGTGCTGTGCACAAACTGACTACAGCTCCCCCTTAACAAGCATAGCCTCAAGTGCCCAATGACTATAGTGTCTTTATACTAAAGACATGCATCCACTGTAAAAAAAACAAACATGTCTTATCATGTCAGTTAGTCTCATATTCAGTCGTACAATCTTATTTTTCTTATAACAATTGAAAAATGCCCATGGAGTAACTTGTTTCGAAGGCAGTTTATTTGCATCGAAAATGAGTGAAGATATCTCACCCCAGATTTTGAGACTCAATACTAGATTGAATGACTTGTTAAGGTGGATGTTATTTGCCAGTGTAGACTAACTTTATTTTCACATGATGCGTCCTCTTGACAGGCTACCATCTATTTCTCAGTTCTTTCTTTCAAATGCCATTTATTTTGGGGTGAAAATTTGAAATGCAACCTGCAAAATAGCATACGTCAGGCTGTGACATACCAAAAGGTACAATTTCTTGATAGTTTGGAAATTGATGCACGTTTAACAGCTTGTCAAAACTAGACTTTCTCTGACGTGTGGACATGTGCTGCACACTGTTGTACAGACTGTTGGAAGCTCCTTTGTTTAATTGCCATGACATTACTATGCATTGCAACACTACACTCCCACCTTGGTTTCATAGCTACAGCAACAGACCTATAGTGTTGTGAAAAAGTAAATGTGCCCTCTAAAATATTCTCTCTCTGGCAACCTATATATTGATAATCCTGTCAACAACACTGATTTTAAAAACAACAACCAAACAACATTGAAAAGTTATACTTGGCAATCACCCAACAAAAATAATCAGAAATGCAGTTTCTTATTATGGGAAAAAATAATATGACCCTAGCATAAACAGCTAGAGTGGATGATTCATGCATTGAAATGCATTGTAAAGAATTGATGTAAGATGCACATGAATTAAAGCCAAAGGAGTATGGTCCATAATACTTCCCAGTTAATGAAAGAAACTGATAGACTGACAAGATAGCTTTTGAAGTTTGGGGTGTACTTATTACTTTTGCTGAACATGAAAATTATATAAATTATTGCTTATTTGTTAAATTTTGCTTCCTTCATTAATCAATATTTAATTTAATACAAATATCCAGAGTGTGTTCCTCTTGAAAAAAAATGTTGTTGTTTTTTTGTAGTACTTTTTCCTCTGTGGTACAAAGGTATTCTATTTAATTATATCAATTCAAATTCTATTCTATTATTTTTCCTCAGTGGTATACAAGTGTTCTATTTAAATAAGTCAAAATACAGAATAGAACAGAATAGTCCTCTGGTAAAATGAAATGTCCTCAACTCAACATCTTAAAGAGCCCATGAAATGGAATTAGAGCTCAATTATGGCAGGTGGCTCAAATCAAAGGAAATGGTTGTGGGTCTTTGTGCATTATGTTCACACAATATGTACATGCATTATGTTAGTCACAGTGACGTAGCAATAAAAACAAAATATGAATATATGAATGCAGCTTTTTTTAAATTAAAATAATAAATAAATAGGATATATCATACATATCAGTCGTAGCAACAAAAACGATGGCAGAAAGCAGTAAGAAACAAATTAATAGCAAACAGCTTCACAACGGCCACATAATGAAACAATAAATTAACACGACACCCCCCAATCTAACACCCTCAATGAGAACAAGGAAAAACTCCCATGAAAACCTCATTAGGGAAAAAAATTGAAGAAACCTTACAGGATGATCAGGCGTGCAATGGGTGCAGAGAGCGGGCAGACAGATTAAATGTTGATAACATAATGGAACATAAACTAAATACACAGAATAAGAATGGTTGGGTGAAAGTCTGGATCAGGCGCGGGGCATCAACGCCAACTCGGTCACCATATTGTCGTCATTAAGGTCATTATAGGAACGACACTCGGTGCTGAGATGTTGGCGCCGTCTCAGTCACCGTGGACAACTACCATTGGAAGCGAGGAGGGAGGAAGAGTCGAGGACCACAAAGGACACTGATGCAACCCTTAGGCAAGATCTGTTTTTATCTCTTAGCCTAAAGTGAGCAATCATGAATGTTTGCTATTTTGCTGTTTAATTGGGGTTTATTTCAAACAGCAGTTACACTTCCATTTTTTCCTATTGACCCTTATGACATCCAAGCCTTCACCTTGAGTTCTGATCAAGATGGAGGGCTGTGTGTCTGTGTCTCCTTAATTGTCTTTAAACCGTGTTGAATTTTTATAATATTATAAAAATGTAGTCTTATGTGAATTATAATTTCATTTAGGCGATTCAAATATTTCGTCCATGGTGGCGATGGTAGTTAGCATTAGCGTCTACTAACATAGTACCCGGATGTTGCGTAAAACGCATCACTTCCCGTGCGACACTACTATTTCCCTCCAGTGTACTATCCAGTACACCGCCGCTCAGAATTGGCTGTTCCAGAGGGTCTCTCATGTTACGTTGATGGTTTCGTTGGAGCTTGGAAAGGCCAACTCCACCACTAATAGCAATTAAAAGTGAATGTTTTACCACAAAAAAGTCATCACATATAGCTTTAAATTCTTGTGTTTTTCCCTCTAGGTCTCATATTATTTTGGAAGGGCCCAATGTTCCCTCTTTGTGCTGACTTTGGCTGATATTGAGCCACTGGACTGTACCCAACATCCTTCAGGAGCTCCTGAATAGAATGGAGATTGGATTTACTGCTGAAATTACTTGAACGTGCAGAATGCTTTCATGCTCGAATCAAGTATTTACTTGGCTTTACTTCGTTTTTACCAATGGTAACTTTCATGAATGTCCTCAATCAGTTACAAAGGATGCAAAAGGACTGCGAGACCATGAGAACACACCTGAGCGTGGCTTGTTGTCTTTTTATTATCTCTCAAAGCGTGAGTAGTTTGATATTGAGATGCAAATCTTCTGCTGTCTCATTTACACCTCCAGCCCTAGCAATTTCACCTCACCTGCAATTTCAGCAATTCGAGAATTTAACAGATCATCATGGGAAGGACAAACAAAGCAGCTGAATTGGTCTTGCAATTATAGTCCTTCATCAGATGGTGTCTTTGGTACTTACAGTGAAAGGATCCTATTTTCCATATTTTGTAGATAAAGGGCCCTCCAAAAAAAAGCAGTAAAAGATAAACATTTGTAATGAGCTCTATTCAATTTTAATCTTTCAGAAACGTAGGTATAATTCTCAGTGTGTTTCAAGTATCTTTCTGCTTTTTCTGCTGGGTTATATTTAATATAAGGTATACTAAAAGTGATGTATAAAGTAATTATCTGCACCTTTCTTTCAAAGCTCGCCAAATTCCTCTGCTGTAAGTTTGGGGTTTGATTTGGTTCCACTTAAAAAAGGTGTTACCAACTTTTGAAAATCTTTTCAACGGGACCATTTTCTCCTGATAGCTCAAAGTAAAATGCTCATTGCACCAGACAACTCTGATGTATGCATTTCATTCACACACCAGATGGGAACATGGCAATTTTGTTAAATGATCCCCAGTTAAAAGAAGGATGTCATTAATGGAACATTTGCAACTCGGGCATGTTCAAATTAGTTAATGAAACAATGACTGCTGGGTTAAGTGAACAGTTGAACAAATACACACACAATACGTCAGTGATATGGCAAATTCAATCTGTTGTTGCAGTTGGGAGTGGAAAGTGTGCTTGCCCTCCAATGCAGATGCACACATTCATCTATACTACTTTTGAAGATGCCTATTAGCATAAAAGAAGATGAAGACATACTTTTAACTGTACACAGCAATAAGCAGAGTATACTCCCCTTAGATTATTGTATGCTGTACACATGTAGACAGCTACATGCATGAACACTGGAAACAGTTATCCCTGTCCAATATTCAGACTACTTTGATCGGGTTTGAACAAATAATCCAATTACAGTTTCCATGTATCAATAGCCAATGAGATTTTTTAGAGATTTCAGATTGGTTTATTTAACAACATGACTAATATAATACTGAGTTACTGAGTCTCTGAAAGAACACAAAATCAAATTTCTGGTTTCAAATCTACATAAATATACCAATAGATCCTTTACACTGAAGTGCTCACTTGCAATCTTCCCCTATAGCATAATGTGTCATAGTTCTTAGTGAAATCCCTTTAAATCAACTTAAATCAACACTTGTGTTAATGCTGAATGGGGCTTGTCAAAGTTGCCTAATTCATTTAGCATTAGAGGTGGTTAAATGTTGCTGGTATTTGTGTGGCATTTACCAGAGAATCAAAGTACTCTATGTATTCGAGTTTCACCCGGTTCTTAGACTACTTTTAAATAAAAGAACCACCTGTTAATCACATGAGTACAGTATATCATTCTTGGAGAATACAATATTTTTTCTGAACAACTGCTTCTGAATAAAATAATAAAATTTTCTTAACTTAGCAGAGAATATAGCCCATTAATTTTGCTTATTTTTACTGACGTGTTCTGAAAATGTGTGAGGGCCCAATATACTATATGTGGATCCAGGATGTCTCTGGTAGTTTAGTAGGTCTGTGTTCATTCTGGGAGCCAGGAATGTTTGGTAAGCTTCTTCAGTCACAGACTGGATAGACTGTAATACACCCTTGCCAGTTATATCATGAACAATGTATTCTAAACATGTCTGGAAGATCACACAGCTGGAGGCTTTTAGTTCCTGGCATGTATTTTTTTCTGGTGGGAAAAATATGATTCATGAAAAAAAGCATCACTGGAATACAACATATACAATCCTTAAATTGGTCATCATTGGTGGTTTTTCTAGGTAAGTTATTTCAAATAATTTTGTGGTTTGTCCATGCCTTACATGCACAATACATTATATATAGCCGTTTTGTTCTTTATGGCTTATGGCTGAGACATGATTGAGTCATTGAGCAGCAGGTGGTGTACTGATCAGAGAGACCACCCTTCAGCTGGAAGACCAGGATTCAAGCCCCTGTGGACACAAACATCTTGTCCTTGGGCAAGACACTGAATCCCCACCGGCTTCATGGGCGCCGTGCTGTAGCTGACCCAGCGCTTTGACCTCCCTGTGAAGAGAGGCAAGCAAAGAGAACTGATTTATCCCTTTGGGGATCAATAGAGTATCACATGATATGCACAGAGATTGTTATATTTATAGCCTTAGAGATGGAATAGCATAGCAAAACTCTGGATTCAGTGTAGGTAACAGTGGTTTTAGCTACCAGGATGCTCCACACAGTAGAAGATTTGACAGATTAGACCCTCTGTCCACTTGAATATTATATATTTTGAATCTTCTCTTCTGGGTCATTTCCTCAACCGCTCCCTGTCAGTGCCTGTCATCAGGTTTAATAGGATGTTGAAGGACTTGCGGTGAAGCAGGTGAGACACCTGCTAATGAGCCAGACTAGGGGTTAATTAGAGGTGAAATTAATCTTCATCAAGACTTTTTTATAGAAACATGATCATGTCCTCATAATCATAATTCATTTTTAATTGAGCTCTCTTCATGCATTGCTCCAACACCTCCGGATTTAGTCTTATAGCACTTGAAAACCAAGCCTACCCTTTGAAGGGTGTTATACGGTGTATTAAATCGACACAAGAGGCAATGAATGTTCATAAGACTACACTTAAGTTATGCTGTTTAGATTTTTTTACACTCCGGTGATTTAGTAATAATATTCTAATGCTATTAAATTCCAGTTCCAGTAGCAAAACCACTTTGAGGGGTGATTTGATTATATTGTAACTACTGATTCACGATGGCAAACCAGAGCAAACATCTGATTTTACCCAGGTACATAATGAAATACAGTAGTCTGATCTAGTATCATCCATTATTACTGTAGCAAAAACCACAAATTTGTGTTGGAAGCGCAAAGAAATTGGGAAACTTAGCGATCGACAGTGGAAGCCATTTACAGGGCTGATTACACGCCTCCCCATCGCTCACCCACGCAGTCCATGCAGTTGAACATGCCATAATTTGTCATTCTCTTGGTGTTTGCCATTATCTGTCTATGATCTTTTTCTTCAGTGTGGATTAGCACGCAGTTTCCCCAGATTCATCTTTTTTTTCAATGTGAGCCATCACAACACTTTAAATCAATGATTATGGTGCAAAAAAGGTAAAACAATAAATAAAAATAAACATCTGATTGTGTATACTGTTTGTGCTGTTGGTGAGACATTTTCTCTCCAACCATGTACAGAAATACTTCATAAGAATATTATGAAGCATATTATAAAACAGGTGATTATGACTGGGCCCTCTGACTTGCCAAACAACCATTTTTGAGTGTTGGTATTGAAATAATTTAAGTCAAATTTTATTTTTAAATGTTATTTTAATACTCTCTTGTAGTCCCACTTTGAAATAAAGAGTATGCACCTATTTATAAGTACTACCTTGCTTCAAATGGTGCAGTTTTTGTCTTTAGTCTTTAGTTCATCAGTTTATCAACTATTTAATTATGTAACATATCTTCTCTTGTATCTTCATATTTGGAATGTAATTTGAGGAATCATAGGTTCTAGGTCAAGGCAAATTATAAAGTCATTTGAGCCCATTATTTAAGTTACCCTGAAGATTAACTTGTGAAGCAGTGCATACAGAGCAGTGCAGTGTGGCTGTAACATCTCCTCTGTTCAATTCTTGTAATTTGAATCTTATCTCACCAGGAGAGAAGCCGTCCACAGAGGAGGGCCAGTGGAGGGAGACTTTACTGAATGGATTCTTAATGAGATATGAATTTAAGTAATCATTGACTGTTGTCTTAAACATCTTTAATATACACAGCAAAATCGTCAGTGTACAAATCAGCACTAAGCCAGTGTTTATAAGTCTACACCCATCAGAGGTCATTTAACACTTAGATAGTTTTGAGCAGCTGCTCCAGAGCCATATCAGCTGTGAGAGGACAAACAACACTCCAATCAACACGTCAACTCAAAATAATAACACTTATTAACACTGGAAAATGTGCTGAGTATATTTCTGTTGCTGCAAATGCCCTGCTTCTGTTTGGAAGATAGAAATAGATCACATATTTGTGTTTTGGTCTGAATATATTGTTGTTCTCCTCTTGTTACTGGAATATGTTGTTTTAATGTACTTGTAAAAAAATTGCATGTATGATTAAACATCTCGTAAAATGGCTATGATCCAAATGACCATACTACCCATGTTAGAATATGGTAATGAGAAAGAGAGAGTACTTTATTGATCCCCAAGGGGAAAATAATATTATTTATAGGTTTGCAGGCAAGGGTGCTCTTGACTGGCTTGATGTTTTGTACCACTCACCTATCAGGTTTGTCACCAATGTTCCCTATAGAACACACCATTGTGATCTGTAGGCATCATTACAAATCACATCAGCTTCCTGTAACACTAGGTCTGCCCAAAACCTCCCTTGGCCACTCACCATTCCAGTGTGCTGCTCCCAGTGACTGGAATGAGTTGCAAAAGACTCTGAACTGGACAATTTAATCTCTCTCTGCCTTCAAGTAATCTATCACAGACATTTATATCACAGACAAATGCAACTATTTCTCTTTACCGGTGCTTACTTTGTCAACATCTTTGCTGATAACCGATGATACTGTGGTGTTTTTGCACTGCACTTCCCAGAGATCACTTGTTAATCAAACAGTGACCAACAGTGTGACGTCTTTTTCATTGGATTTTGGGTTGATGAAGTTTGAGTTTCTGTAGGTCCCAGCCTTTTCTTTATGTGTTCAGCCATGGTGGCTATCGCTGCTCATGCTAACAACCGAGTTATTTCTATTTATTCCAAACAAACCGCTGTTTCTGCTGCTGGAAACATACAACGCATCACTTCCTGTGCGCCAGAGGATTTTTCATCAGGAAAGACCTATCCAATGCCGGTTGTTTAGAACAGCAAATGTAGCAAATGTCAAAGCTTTCATCAACTGGGTATAGTTTGAATCACTATTGTTTTATATCAATCAGCAATAGAGAGTAGCAAAACCGACATTTATTTATATTAAAATGTCATGGACTATTATTTTAAGGTCAAAGGTGATGGAGTATAGCTTCCAGTATGCACCTTAGCTAACTGAGCCACCAGGACTCCCCAGATTTAAGAGATTGTCTCAGTTAGATACTATGAGCAGCAGAGGGTGATGTATCTTTGAATTCCATATCAAACTACGAGCACACTGCACCGAACAGCAATCTAAGTGGTTCAGAAGCAAACAAATGATAGAGATTAATATTTAAAAAGCGTAATAACACCAGCGTTTAGCTACAAATAAGCTTCAAATTAAAAGAAAGAAAGAAAAATTTGACAAAACGTACACTTGTGCAAAGGAATGAAACATCTGTCAAGGCATTTTTTCTTCTGCTATGATTTAATAGTGTTACATTCTATCTTGTGAAAGGTGTGAGTCACCATTTCTACTTTTTAGACAAGTAATGGTGTCAGCTGGGCAATTTTATTAGGTTCCTTCTTAGTGCTAATACTCCCAGTAATTCCCAGTATGTTTTTCTTACATGTTCCAGCAGCCTAATGCCCATACATCCAACACTTGTGGCGATAATGATTGTGCTCACAGTATAGTTTATGCTAGAGCAAGATGCTACCACCTGAACAAAGGTAGAGCGCACTACGCCTACGTGCTTTTACAGTCCCTGCATCTCCTACACAACACGCTTAAATATAATGTAGCAGGACGTCATCTGCATTAATTTAGTCTACAAACATGTTATAGACAATTTAATGTATTATTATCCTCAGTCTGTCAAGGCTCAGCAGGGTGCAGGACTGCTGTGAAAGGGTGTTGAGAGATTAATAAAATGATAAAACTCCATGGAACATTCACATATCTCAGGAGGATTTCAAAAAACATGCAATTCATTTGAGAAAAAACAGATTTAAAATTGCTAAGCTATTTTCCAAGAGCGACAGAATTACCAAGACTGAGAGCGAGGTCATGGACTTATTGTAGGTTTGTCCTGGTAAGCAGTGTAATTGAATCACCGCTCAATGTTTTATCTAGTATGCTGACATTTTGACAGAGTCGAGTTTATTAACTCGTTCTCTTCCGTTACCATAAATCTATTTCTGTCTCACCCTGAATGATCTCTGTCAGACTGTGAAATGGGCAGCGGATGAAATGTGCTTTAATGGACCCTGATGACAGCACCTTCAGTTGTCATGGGGATTGTAAATAGCGTAATACGGCGGGAGGGAAATAAATCATCAGCACTTTTGTTAATATGTTCAGAACATTGTGCTTGTGATCATTCCGATGGCTTGTAAATTAAATGGTACCTTGGAGACGGCACACTGTGTTCGCACTATCAAATCTAGTATCTGCAAAAGGCTTGTCACTGGAGTCCAGCTACATAATACTGTGTGATGACATTGAAATTGTCCACAGTTACCGCTTGTGTTCTTAAGTGCGCTGTTTGCTGTACATTTAAAGAGAGGTAATTTATCTTCTCTGCTGCCTGTACTGACAGATGTTTCAGGGTGACAGATGCCATTTGCATCCATAAACTCCCACTTACTCTTCCCACCTGCCTCCTAGCAGTGAGGCTGACATTCATCACATGATGCTATGCATACATGTTTCCATAGTTTCAGTTTACATCCAGTATTTCTAACTTTGAAAGCGTGCTGGTGAACAATGTATCACTCCTTTAAGGGAAAATAACTGTGAGTGTGAATAACTTGTCTAAACTGTTGTGCAGAGCATACATAATTCATGAGATACAGCATTCAAAGTTGCATTGCCTTCTGCTGCTCATAGGATCTCATTCAGTTTGAAACTCCATCAAATATCATGAAGGATGTCCACTTCATAGAAGGAAATAACTGATAGCTTGCATCACGTTCCCAAATAACTAAGGTTTAAATCAGCGCATTCCGCAGGAGCAATATAGTTTTGTTAGAAAGAGAGAGGAAGAGTTATGACCAAAAAAATGGCATAAATAATCCGGATCCAGGCACTCAAAGTAGGTTTAAAGGCCTTTAATTCAATGGGCTAGAAACTAAAAAACACACCAACAGTAACAGTAGCGCTCCTGCTACCTCTCTCATAGTTTTGTTAGACTTGATAGCTGTAAAGTTTTGTTTTGCACATTGTGTATTGAATAGACCTCATGACCTAAAAAAGACACATTGGCTGAAATAACATCAAAGCCATGAAATAAGACATACTGCAAAATACTGCAGAAGAATATTTGTATTCTAATTTAATTTCTCCTTTCATTACATCCTTCTTTCAAAGTGGTTTGCCTTCTATAGGGCTGTTCCGATTCATCCAAACTAG
>OMLI01075350.1:4309-18080 GCA_900302605.1 Rondeletia loricata | reverse complement strand
GTTCAACATCAGGGAGTTGGACTTCAGCTTTAGCTTCTGGTAATGTGACATCTACATCTTTCTTTGAGAAGCTTAAATCAATTTCAGGCCCTTTTACTTTTGGCAATGATATTCCAAATTTTGGCATTTTAAACTTGCTTCCTTGTCCATCAATTTCTATTTCACTTTCTAGTGGCTTAATTTCCACTTCAGGTTCTTTCACCTCCACCTTTCCCTCTGGAAGAGAAACATCCACATCTGGAAGATTGACATCAATTTCAGGGGCTTTCACACTTGGTTTTGAAAATGAAAATCTGGGCAATGAAAACCTTGGCTTTTTTAGTTTTGCATCAAACTCAACACCAGGCTGCTTCTCCATCAAAATACCACCTGAAGGCTCTTTGACTTCAACCTCTGGTAGTTGGACTTCAGCTTTAGCTTCTGGTAGTGTGACATCTACATCTTTCTTTGGTAAGCTGAAATCTATTTCAGGTCCTTTAACTTTTGGCATAGAAATGTCAAGATCTGGCATTTTAAACTTTCTTCCTTTTCCCCTAAGGTCCATTTCTGTTGTTGTTACATCTGTAGCTGGACATTCAATGCCAATTCTGGGTGCTGCAGGCCCCTCCTGAGAAATGTTCATCTCAGCTCCATCAATTTTGATATCTTTGTCCATATCAGGTACTTCCACACTGACAATTGGAGTAGCAGCTCCAAATTTAGGTAGTTTGAATGTTGGCATTTTAAATTTTGATGGTGATCCTTTAATATCTTTTCCTGGAACTTTAATCTCAGGAGCTTTAATTTCAATTTTAGCGGAAGGGTCTTTGACTTCAACATTAGCGAGTTTGATTTCTGCTATTGCTTCTGGTAGTGTGACATCTGCATCTTTGCCTAGTGAGCTTACATCAATTTTAGGCCCTTTTGCCTTTGATAATGAAATGCCTAAGTTGGGCATTTTAAACTTGCTTCCTTGTCCATAAAGTTCAACTTCAGTGCCAGGAGCTTTAATTTCCACTTCAGGTTTTTTCACTTCTAGCTTTCCCTCTGGAATAGAAACGTCTCCTTTTGGAAGATTGACATCAGTTTCAGGGGCCTCTGGGAGTTTGACTTCAGCTTTAGCCGCTGGTAATGTGACATCTATAGCTTTCCTTGATAAGCTTAAATCAATTTCAGGTCCTTTAACTTTAGACACAGAGAAGCTGAGATTTGGCATTTTGAACTTGCTTCCTTTTCCCTCAAGTTCAGCTCCAGCAGTTTTCACATCTATTGATGGGCCTTCTTTCTCAATGCTGGGTCCTGCAATGTTAACTCCAGGTCCCTCTTTAGGAATTTTCATATCAGTTCCATCAATTTTAACATCTTTGTCCATTTCAGGTACTTCTACAGTGACATTTGGAGAAGCAGCGCCAAATTTTGGCAATTTTAATGTTGGCAATTTAAATCTTGATGGTGAGCCTTCAGCATCTTTCAGTTCAACATCTTTCATTTGAACTTCATTCCCTGGAGCTTCCATCTCCATGTCCTTTTGCAGTAATATATCCTGATTTTCAGAATCTATGGCTGCTTCTTGTGTACTTTCCTTTCCAGGTATTATAATATCCTGTCGTTTATTGAGCTCAGTTTTGATTTCATGGTCACTTTGTTTTGCCTTGGCTTTGTATTCCTTTTTAATTTTTTTAACTTCTACTTTGGTCTTACTTATAGGTTCTTGGGAACTTAAATCAGCAGGTTTGATCTTTGGCAGTTTGACTGAGGTCCTGGAGATTTCTGGAGAGGCGTTTATATCAAACTTAGTGAAATGTGCCTCTTGTTTTGTTTTGATATCTAGGACTTTAGTAGGGGTCACTTGTGTTTTCACTGATATTCTTTGTGCGTTTGCGTCTATCACAGTAATTTCTTCAGGAATCAGTACTCCTGATGTGTCAACTTTAGGCAGCTTAAATCCAGGCAATTTTGAAACTGCCTCTTTGACACTGTCAACATCAATTGACATTTGTACAGTTTCAGCTTGAATTTCTTCAACATGTCTGGTAAAAACAGCTTTAGGTTCTTTAATTCTTTGGGTTTTGGTCCTCATAGATGGTACATCCTCCATACCTGGTATCTCAATATCCTCACGTTTGGGAAGTTGTGTTTTGGAAGGTCTCCTTTTTGACAGTCTATAATAAGGATCTTCCTTCACTCCTGTACCCTCAGTTGTAAGACACTTTATTTTTGTTGTGCGTTCTTCAACATTGACATCAATTTTTTGTATAGTGTCTTCCATGGCAATATCAGTGAAGCCTATTTTAGGCAATTTGAATGTTGGGCCTGTCTTTGTGTCTGTTTTTGGCTTAATGTCCATTGATAATTTAGGAGTTTCTTTCTTAGTTTTTTCTTTGCCTCTCTGTGGAGATTTTCTTAGAAGTCCTACATCAGACATGTCAAGGGAAAGGTCAACCTTAGGGACACTTATTTCCATCTGTGTTGGCACAGATTTGGCAGAGATTACCCTTGAACTCTCACTGTTAGTTACTTGGGTGTTGGCATCAAGTGCTATTTGGCACCCCTCTTGTTCCGTGTGTGACACAACACTTGGGATGACAGCTGATTTTTCATTTTCCGTTGGATCTGTTATTTCCATACTTGCCCCCAGTGTTTGCAGTCTTTTTGGTGAGGATTTCGGTTTTACATCTTGCTTGTGTGATTTATCTTTCCCCATAATTCTAATTTTTAATTCAGACCTTTCTTTCTTCTTCTTTTTCTTCCCATCAGGGGACCTCATACCAGAGGGACTTTCTTGATCTGCCAGAGCCACTGTTAGATCTGCTGTTTTCAGAGTGCTATCTAGACTGATGAGTTCTACCTTGTGTTGAACGGGTTCAGGTTCATTCACTTTTTGACCATTCTGCTCAAGTTTGATGTCAGAGGCTTTCATTAATTCCAGATCCTCTGTCACATAGACTTGAGGTGTTTCTCCTGAGGGGCCTTCAAGGCACTCAGGTGAATGTATGTCTGATGCTCCCTGTGTCTGGTGAACATCAACTCCATTGGTAGGTCCAGTTGTTGGTGCATCTCTATCCTGGTCTTCAGATGAGCTTATGCGCCCCCTCTTTCTCAGAACAGAAAGCTTTACCTTATGCCTCTTCTTGCCCTTGAGAGCCTCCTGAGATTTTATTGGCGACTCTGTGTCACTTGTGGTGGGACTCAGCTCCAGCTTCCTCTGATCATCAGCCTCTGAGGAACTATGAGACCTTGTAAAGTGGGACTTCCGTCCTTTGCCGAATGAGGGAAACTTTGGCCATGAAATGCGAGCATCACCATGCCTTTTAGTTTTTCCTTGCTCCCTCATCTGTGGAGAGAAGAGCTCTTCCTCCTGTTGAACAACAAAAAAGTGAAATGTCAGTTTTAGCCCTAAGACTACTTATCACAAAGTGTCAGAGGAGAGAACTTGAGAATAGTTACAGGGATGACTTCAGGTTGAATGACTGGTTCACTCTCAGTGATGTCTGGCTTGCGTTTCAGGCAGAGCTTCACTTTGTAAGCTTGAGCATGTTCCAGGATCTGAATGGCATCCTCGTATGTCACATTGTCAAAATACACAGTGGCACTCAGAATCTGATCACCTATGTAAACAAGAGAAAAGTGTTTCAAAAGCACTTAATGGTAAACATACCATTAAAGTCCACATACTCTATAAGGCTACTAGCAGCTTTTATGGTAAATAGAAACATCTAAAGCTAGTACAATCTGTAGTTAGACTTCTCAACTTGTTCTCAAGTTTTTCTGTTTAATTCTTCAGTTGAGTTTTATTCTAACACTAATGAGTCATAGATCATTATGAGAAAGCAATTGCAGTTAGGCATTTGTAAGAAAGAAAAAAACATTGCTACCTAGATGACGTCAGAAAATCAAATTGTCCCTATGTATACTATGTATATGTGGTCTTGGATGGGTATTGATACTTATTGTAAAGTTAGGGAATTGATATTTTGAAATCTGCAGAAGAATACCACGTACACTGACATTTGGTGAATGAAATTGAATGAAAAATGAATGAATGAGAAAACTGAATTTTATACATATATGACATTCATCAGAGGACATACAAGCTTGTCTCATGAGATTTTCCAATGGCCCAAAGGGGGTGCTGCATCATTTGTAAGGGCAGCATGTTTACCGTAGGCTTGTGTGATTTGTCAGTTGCCCCATATTTCTCACTTAGAATGGTTACAGTCGTTTTAGTTTACACTCTGTGATTGAAAACATGTGTCACTATCACCGTTTTTCAATTCCAAGTATTAGCTTACCTTCTTTCACGCTCAGGTTTTTTGAGGCAGGTGACTCTGGCACCACTTCCTTAATGAAGAGTCCCTCTTTTCCCCCTCCACTGAAAACAAGACCCTCTGCACATCCATCTTGTGCTGTTTTCACTATCACCCCTGACTCCGGGCTGTGAACTTCCTGCCAATACATCAAAAGAGAAAGGATAATCTTTATCTTGAGCCGTGCTATTCCTTGCTGCAACACATCTTTAAGGGATTCACAACTATGGAGAAGATAATGTGGGAATGTCGCACCTTCAGTTTACTCATCTTTGGAGTTGAGCGCTTGTCAAACAACGACCCAAGCCCAGACTTTTTACCTTTCTTTCCACTCCCACTTTTGTGGAGTGGGTCATGCTCCACTTCACCCTAAAAGAAACACAAAAAACATTCTGACCAGACATAATACTTAAAAATTACTGTTGCAGTCAGAGCTTAACCCTTATTTAAACAAGCAAGTTGACAAAGACATTTTCATTTCTAGCAACAGGCTCAGGGAGTAGTTGCATGGAGAGGGGATGGTTACATGCATACACATATTCATACTTGGCTTGATTACTGACTGGGCATGCATGGCAAGTGCCCTGGGGTCCTGGACTAAACATTTTCAAAGTACCACGTCCATGTTCAATACATGTTGCAACATATCACTAATTTAATTGAAATGTGCCCAGACGGGACCCAGACAGACCCCATGGGTCCCAATTTTGATTGTCCAGGGGCCCCATAGTGGTATAATCTGGTAGCGTGGAAGCCAGTCTTTCTCGCAAAAAAAACCAAAACTCTACTTTTGCGATACAGACTGGCCTTCCTCCTATCCACATCGATTTCCAGAAATTGGAATGTAACCGGACCAATCAGGGACTGCGTTCTAACTGCTGTTCTGTCCCCCAGTTGAATGCAGCCCCTGATTGGTTCCTGTAGTTGATGACGTGAATACAGGCCGCTGCTGGCAAAACTAATAATGGCGTCTCTCGAAGCAATGAGCGGTAACATTAACGTTAGTAGAATAAACACAGCCATAAGTGCAGTTATAGTAGAAATAGACTCAATAACAACAATTAAACAAGAACAAGAGTATGCACTAGCGGACTTTCTCTGCGGAAAACACGTTTTCGCCGTTCTTCCGACTGTATTTGGCAAAAGTTTGATTTATCAACTTGCTCCGTTGTTGAAGAAGACGCTGATTGGCTGAAGGAGTTTGTCTGTCAAGGCAAGTACTCCCGCCCACTGAAATGGTCTGGGCGGCTAGAAGTCCAGGCTCAGTTTGCAGTAGCAAATGAGCCTGGGGGAGTCAGGTTAATAATCTGGGCCTGGAGCTACCCAATAAAACCCCAGTCTTATACTGTTTACTAGTACTGAACAGCTCCAGCAATTGGGCATTGAGGGTGCATTCATACCAAGCATGTTTGAAGCAATTTATTCAAACTCTGCCAAAATCTGGCGGGATGATGATGATGATGACAGGTTACCAAAACTGTTCAATAAATTGCTTTTGTTTATAAGCCCTGGTTCGCTTGTAATTTGGCAGTGTGAGCCTAAACTAACCAAATACAAAAATGGAACAAAGTAAACTTTTCCGCGATGGTTTGGACTAAAGAAAACCAACTGTAGGTGTGATCGTACCCTTAGTGTGCTCAAGGTCACCTCAGCGCTAGTTGTTTAGGGAGGGAATAGCATGTCTGATTCACTTCCCCCACCCAGTTTTTCCCTCTCCATGGATTAAATTCAGTAACCTTTAGGTCACAAGCTTACTTCTCTAACTTTATTATCTACCGCTTCCCCCAAAGTGACAGATGAATCATTGATGAGGTGGTGCTCTGTACCTCCTTATCACTGTCTGTGTATTTTTCAGTTTCGGGATACTCCTCAACAGGGGACGATCCTTGAGGACGTGGTCTCTCTTCCTCTATGAACTGAGATGGCTCATCACATATCTGGAGTGTAGATACATGGTTACTAAACAGTTACACTGTCACATTGTCTATTTCTATAACATTTGTTATTGATATTTTCTCAAAGAGATATCGTGACATTTGAGTCGGTTTCAACTAGATATTTTCTTCATCTGGCTCTTTCTCTGTTACGGGGGAAAAAAGTTGTCAATTACACTCAGTTACACAGTAAACATTACATCTCTTGTCCTTCAGCCACTGGAAAAACAGCTTGTTAGTGTTGTTGTAGTGTAGCCACACTTCCGGCACAAATGACGGAGGTCTGGATAAATTCTCGTCATAAATCGTGGGATAACGGGACCTTGCTGAGCCAAAGGCAGCACTGATTGGCTCTGAGTTTGAAATAGAGGATTCTTGATACTTGATAATTTCTTAGTACGACTTAATCTGAAAATCAATGAACAAACTTTAGAAAGAATGAAATAGAGGATTCTTGCACAAGCCCCCAGAAATGGCACTTCTGGTTTGTTTTTCTGCTGAATTTCGCCACCTTAAATTAATCAGTCAATATTGTAAATACAGATAATTCTATCCTCAAAAACAGAACTATTTTTTAAGCAAAGGTCTTAAAATGTCACATAATTTTAATAGTTGTCCATAAGGTGCTTACTTTCTTTCTAGCAATCATCCTGTAGGAGCTTTTCAAATGGTGGATATCCCATTTTGGAATTAACTCTTCAATTACTTATTTAAAATCAATAGGTACCAACAACTGCTAGTTAAAGGCCCTAGATGTACATTTTCGGCCGAAATTAACAATCATTAAGCGTTTTTTATTGCCAATGAGTGAATTCTCCGTAACTAATGAGAACTAATGAGACCAGCCACGTCTCTCTCTGTTCAGCCGTTCAGTCTCTGTATGAGCAGGACTGTGGAGGACTCGGGCCGAGTTTTCACGGCAAATCTACCGGATGTGACGTTATGCACGTTCCCGAGCCTGCCTCTCACACACACACACACGGGGCACGCACGAGCCTGGAGCGCGTGTAAGAGACTGACTGCAGTTCCCCTAACGGCCACCGGTGTCAGTAAGAGTAACAGTTTACATATAGGGCCTTTAAGATAAGATAAAACTGATATAAGATAAGATTCAACTTTATTGATCCCTATGTGGAAATTAGGTTGTTGCAGCAGCAAAAACATAGGATTCAGCAGGGGGAAAGGAAATAGAACATAAGCACAAAAATAGAATATAAAAATAAGCACTAAAAACAGTAGAAATAATAAAATAATAAAACAGTAAAAGCAATAAAATAGAATAAACAATCGTAGGGTCGGCAGGGTAGCCCAGAGGTAGAGAAGCGGGCTTGAAGCCGGAATGCTACCAGTTCGAATCCCGAGCCAGACGGGAAAAAAATCCGGCAAGATATGAGCTGGCAACCGGAGGGTTGTTGGGGTCAGTATCGGGTGCCAGTCCCTGCTGTTGTGCCCTTGAGCAAGGCACTTAACCCCTAATTGCTCCCCAGGCGCTGTATATACAGCTGCCCTCTGCTCCGGCCCCTCCACCTTGTGCATGTATCCTGTATGTGTCACTTGTATGTCACTGTATGTGTGTGCAGTGCATTTCACGTGTGTGTATCCGGGGGGGATCTGTGATGGGTCAAATGCAGAGAAATCATTTCACTGTGTGCAGTACTCTGGGCATATGTGACAAATAAAGAAGTTTAAGTTATGTAAACATATGCTGCAATTAAAGTTAAAGTCAGTAGTATGGGAATTATTTATGGATTTACTTACAGTTGTTACTGACAGATGTTACTAACAGTCTCAATTTCTTACATGTAAATATGGATGAAACATTTGTTGTATATGTAAGTATAGACAAATATAAAAATAAAAAAAATTTGATATATACATTTAAGAATATTGTAACATACTTGCTTTATATATATGTATAAATAGAAGTAGGCATATGTATAAACACAGTTAAGGAGCTAACTTAGCAGTATCGATTGGTTAAAATGATTAATGTTAACATTATTAACGTACCATTTTTCAGTTAATTGAACTGCCAATATGGAAAACTTTTCCATACATTAGTGGCTGAAGAAAGCTAACTAAAACACTTTCAAGTCAAATCACTCACTGAATCGTCCTCTGCACCAGGCTCTGGTCCCCTCAGCCTTCGGCCAGATCCTGTTCAGAAATAACAAAGAAAATAGACACTCTTAACATAAATGCATTTTGACTATAATGACATTTTAGTAAATAATAGAGCTTTATTCTAATGGGTTCTGCACAGACAAGTAAATAACTCCATTTTACCTATATGTTGTATGCTGATGCTTAGCTCAAGTTCAAGTTCAAGTTCATTTATTTATATAGCCCTTTATCACAAAGGGCTATCACAAGCTAAATGGACAATTTTATTAGATTATTTTATCAGTGCCCGTCACAGATCAGCTCAGCAAATTCCATTTAACTACAAAGCAACAAATAATGTTACATGTAGCTTTTCAAGGAAGCGTTTGACAAAAAATCTTACATTTACAGTTGAAAACAAAGCAGATGTATTCAACGTGATGTATTTATTTATTTTATTGTATTATAATAAATTACAGCAGTATCAAAAATACCCTCTGTAAAGTTATCTCAATCAGACTGATGTTTTAGTGCCATTGCCAATTTGTGAATTAATGGAATATAGAAAATGCACAAATTTAAATGCACACAAACAGGAATTAAACACCGCTGTTTATCTACAGTATGTCTATTTTCTGCACAGTAAGCAGGAACATCCACCCTGTCTGACTCCTGGCAGTTGTTTTGAGGTTCTGCGAGACACTGGAGCCGATGATTAGACTATTTAGAGTTCTTCCTGGAAATAATTCCCCAAGGGAGCCGCTTCCTCCGTCGTCTGTTAAGTGATCCACTGTATCGATCCTGAGATTTGACTCCACAGCTACTGAGCTCAGCCTCGAAGGCTGTAGAAAAGGGTTCTGGTTCCGAATGAATCGGGATAATCAATGTGATTATTATTACGGTATTACCAGTTCTGATACCTAATCTCACTTTAGTATGTTTCCATTTTAATCTACCCCTGCAATCATGCCATTTTGATGTGAAGTCCAATATCAAGGTTTCCTACACAGCTATAGAAAGTCTAGAAATGTATGGAAAAATAATATGGTAATTTCTGGGTCTTGATAAGTTTTGAAATTGCACAAAAAGCTAATAAATATCATCAAGAGACCAATGAGCTCAGACTCGTCGGTGCACCATCTTGTCAGTCGAAAAAATGGGGTCCCATTTGACAAAAATAGTCTTTAATAGAGGATAATTTTATTTCTATTGCAGACAAAACGTTTTTGGTCTTCTTGCCCCTGTCATCTCACACATTCTGTTCATATATATGAAGAATAATCTTCATATATAGAGTGATATGGAGGAATAGTTTGTAGGTGCAAGGTGACTATCTGCGTAAATCACACTGAACACCAAACTCTTCAAATCAAATCAAGGAATTCAGGTCTGGAAAAAGTATGGATTTTTGAAATTGAAACCGTATAGGAATTCTACAATATGCTCAGTATTGAATATGTATAGTACCACAGCTGCTAAAGTAATTCTCCCCCACCTGCAGCGTATATAATGTGTTGGGAAGTGCTTTGGGTGCCTGTGTAAGTGCATGGGGAGACCATTAAAGAAGGAGAGGTATGGTGTAATATCCTACTGTATCCTACTGTTGCCTCAGCAAGTCGAGGCTGAGGGTTCAGGAGAGTTCAAGAAATCATCAAATCACATTAAATCTGCGTTTTCCTTACTGACACTGACAAATGCCTAAAACACAAACTGCACTCTTATAAGTGAAAACACATTCAGCTGAAATAAAATTAGAGAAAACACTGTGAACTCTGATGATTACTCTCTTACTCTCTGACAGTCTAGACATGTGAAACAGAATGATCAAAAGTCCTTTACATTTCAGCTGCCTACGCCATCAAGTCAAGTGTTGTACAAATCCTTATCATACAATCATTGCCAATGTTCTATTTCAGACCAGGTATGACTAACACTAACACTCACCTACCTGCTGTTGTTTTCTATCCCTTGGAAATAAAGCTAGGTGTTGGTGTCTCGTCGTCCAAACTCCACTTAAACTCCACAGGTTTGAGTGCAACTGCCAAAGTGACTAAAGTGATTTGTTCAGCCTCTAATGGACAAAGAAGGCGGGACACTTTCAGCCTACTTTGAAGTTGCTGTGCTACCTTGCTTGCACTAACTGAATTAAGTGTTTTTCTAAAGTCCTGGTTAGAATATAATTGAATCCAGAGCAATGTATTATCGCATTCTTTTATGTTTTGCTATTTATGTTGTGTCTCATGGACTTTAATATGCACTCTTAAAAAAGATGTGACATTTGCAACTCATGGATGTGTTTGGGATTATATGTGTTACTTTTCAACATATTGTGGATTGTGGTAAAAATTCAGGATCGTAATAACCAAGTGCTTTAAAACTAGACTAGGCTATACATATCACTTTACACATCAGCCTGGTCTCACGGAAATTCACAAAATGAGCATGATGTCTTAAAATGCAAAAAGAAATGTGTTTACCCACCATGAAAGGATTAGGTGGAGGAGACATGACTAGAAACAAGAAGTAGTTTGACATTGAAACAGCACGGTGGAAAGTAAGGGTGTGGAGGACATTTCCCTTGAACTACAATGACCTGGGTTCAATTCTCAACTCATGCCAAGACGTTTTGTACTGCGAGTGAAGTTTTCAAGAAAAATTTCACAATGGCCAAAACCTTACTTTACCCTAACCTTAACCAAATTGTTTTAGTTGCCTAAACCTAACCCTAACCGTAACAAGAGTTTTTTCCTTTGTTTCCTAAACGTAACTGTCAGATAACCTTTTCACGTGATGAACATGGAGTGTCCAGTTCGTGCTATTGTCAAATAATTATTTCGTGGTGGTGAAACTTCACATAATTTGTGTCCATAACACATAATCCGCGTTTCAGAGTTTGTAGTCATTTCAACATTTTGTGAGACTGTGTTGCATTCTGTAACTGTGTGTGTTCAAACAGCATGTAATACAGATTGGTTTCAGATGTAGAGCAAACTTGAGTGAGTGACATCAGGGAGTTACATTGAACAGAATGAGATGTATTAATGAAGTTACGGCCACTGGAGTGCCTACGTCCCTCTGGCTGAAAAGTGTCATGTGCCATGTCTGAAGTACACAGACACTGAAGTAGTGATAGATGGAGTCAATGTGTACAGTTAGCTTTATAGAGTGTAGGGATTCAGTCCCTGCTTGACATGACTGGATGGTGTATTTCATGTTATACACCACTTCGTTCACGCAGATGTCCAGTATTCCTGCCCCAACAACTGGCACTGCACACGTAGAAACTCCTTTCTCAAATATTTGTCATGTGGGCGCTGCAGAGGCTCGATAACAACTCTCACTGGTGACCATGACTGTCAAAATAACACAGTAAAATAATTTCCTTGTTTAATTTGTTATCGTAGATTTGTTATCTTAAATATTCATAAAGTCGCCTGCTAGCCTTCTAATACATCCTTGAATGCAATATTGTGCAGACATTCAAGCACAATATTACCCAAAATGTATAAATGCTAAAAGCAAAAAACCCAAGTTTAACCATTTCATTTAAAGTGTGTAAACTTATAAAGATGACGGTCTATTTTGTAGCAGTAGATCCTGAAGTATTTTGTGGTGCAAATCCTGCATGATTCATATTGGTGCAACTGCAGCATTGTATTTGGGTGTGGCTCATCCCTCAGTGCTGGCGTCTTGTACTAATGTGATGAGGAATGAGGCCAATAAACTGCTTGGTCTGTGACTTACTGCTTTCAAACAACACAGAGGTGGACAGTCAAACTCATCTATGCTTACATGATGCTGCGAGATTGAACCTTGTGTACTTGCTTTTGTTGACATTGATTCAAATCATTAAATCTTTCAGAAACGAAAACATCTTTCTAATTGCAGAAACCTACATCAGTTTGTAGATTTACTATGTATTTGATACCAATGTTTATTTTCCTCAACTCTCTTCTTACATAACCAGCTCCTGCTCCGGTTGGTCTGTTGCCCTGTTTAGCAGCACCTGGAAGGCTCCCTGAAGCTTGCTTGTTCGCTAAGCTAACATAATACAGTTGATTACTTCTGATCCGTTTACAGGGAACCAGGATTTGGATTCTGCCCATTTTTTTGTGTAACAGACACAAGCTCCTTTCACTGGAGGGCAGGTCGTTTGGATCCAAATTATAATAAGATTTGAGCGAAGGGAAAAACCAGAATTAGATTTTCTGCATTGATTATGTGAACATGGGACTGCAAAGGCGCATGCTTTCAATCTATTAATCTGGAATGAATGTACAAGGAGTTTCATCATAGTTGTGGAATGCGGATCTTAATCTGCCTTTATTCCCATGACATGTCCTTACAGTACATGGAAACAATATGATGTGAGGTCAACAAGCCAAACCTGGGTCAAATTGTATTTGCAAATACTTGGTAGTGTTTGCTTTACGCTGCTTGGAGCACCAGATGGCTGAGATATAATTCAGATTGTGTTGGGTTAGTTGTCAGTAGGGTTAGACCGATATATCGGGCCAATATTGGCCTGTTATCAAGTGTCGGATATCGGCCGCTCAGTGTCGGCCACTGCTGATGTGATGGAGGTTCCTCCCTCAGCTACAGTAAAACCTGCAATTCAATTTTATTTTCTTATTTATTCATTTAATTGTTCAATTATTTTTGTAAATTAATTCTTCATTTAAAGACCTAATGTATCCCAGAGTTTCTCCTACCATTGAATAGGTGTGGTGGGTCACTCTGCCTTAAAGAGCTGCTAACTGTAAAATAATTTCATTAGTCTGGGTTTCAGTGGAGAGTTTTAGTGTCCCATGGTGGTCTAAATGCTTTCAGAGGCTTTTCCACCCTGACAAGAATACAATCCTGGGGGAAACACTGAATACTAAAAAAAATTGGCATGAAAATGATTAAATGTAAAAAAATATTGAACATCGGCACTAAATGTCAGCTATCGGCGACTTCGATAAAAATATTTTTGTATCAGTATCGGCCTTTAAAAACCCATATCAGAACCCTACTTGTCAGGGTTAGGGTTGTAAAAATAAAAAGTATTCTAAATTGACACACATACATTAATGTGACTGTCTAAACTTCCTGTTGCTTACTGTTTTGTCCTATACAGCAAAGTCCACCCATCTGGTACTCCAAGCGGGTTAAAACAAATGCTCAGATTTACTTGCATGCGTTTTGATCCAGGTCTGCACTGAGCGATAGCAGCTACACATATATATTTAAGTGGCATAATATTGATTTAAGAGCAGTATTCATCAGACTGATACTGATGGTTTATAACGGATCACTGCTCTGTCTGGCTCGCTTCCTAGCAGTATGCTAAGCTTGATCACTCTCTCTCTCTCTCTCTCTCTCCCTCTCGCTCTGTCTCTCTCTCTCCGTCTCTCTCCCTCTCTCTCTGTCTCCCTCTCTCTCTCTCTCTCTCTCTGTCTCTCTCTC
>OMLI01075327.1:4332-16661 GCA_900302605.1 Rondeletia loricata | reverse complement strand
GACAAAGTAACCAGACGTCTAGCCTGGCTTCTTGCTCATGACAAGAAACAGGAGAGAGGCAGCTAAAAAATTTCGTAACGTTACGACCTAACACTAGTGACATAGCTAAAGTGCCGCTGTAACGTTACTCTAACACACATCAGCATCGTCTCAGGAGCCTACCTGTAATTGTGATGGTGTTGTTGTTGGGATTGATGATGCTCCGGACCAGGGAAAAACTGAAGGTACAGCTTCACTGTTCAGTCGGGCTGAATGAGATTTAGCACTCCTCCACGATAATCAGTGTCCAAAAAGTGGTCACTGCAAACTCGCTTTTCGCGGTCGCTAAGCACGTCCAACGGTGTGTTTGGTCCATATTCCGGATGGTTAATTGCTACCAACCAAGCCTTGCACAGAGCAGGATCGCGCCATGGAAAAACATGATAATGTTCGAAAGTTGATCCTCTTGCTTTGTTTTTGCAACCGGGAACCATGCATTTCACCATTTTCAGAAGTGTCTTTTTTGCAAAAGTTGTTGCAGAGTAGTACCGAGGCAATACAGCTAGAAGCCAAGTGTAAACGTCGTCTGATAGGACAGAACTTGTCAACTGTTGTCCCGCCTCCTGTCAATCACAGGCAAACAAGTAGGAAGTCAAATTCCGCTAGTTCAACTAGTGCACGATTTCTTTACTAATTTAACAGAAAACTAGGCTGAAAATTAAAAAAATAAAGGTACCGTCCCGTTCAACACCATTGTGTTGTTAATTAGAGGTGGGTTAGAATGACTTTGAGTGACTTTTAAAATCGATCTTTTTACAACAAATACATCAAAATCTAATTCCAGGAGCAATGAAGATGAAAACTATCTGGGGTGATTGTTAGAGGTGCTACGAAGTCGAGAATGAGGTAAATTTGCCCTACCGCTGAAATATTCCTTTAAGTTTCCAATATATTAAAGCAGCTACAGACAAGACTATGCCTTAACATATCGTAATGAAATCAATTTTGATTGCATAGTGAAATGGCTATGGAAAAATGACACCATCACCATTAAGATTGGTTCCCTAGAAACCTTGATTTCAATTGTGTGTCGTACGATCACCCATGAAAATTTAAGGATCGATTTATGGCACAAAGGAAGTGCGTGTAGTTACTGGGCTTTGAATTGGGAAAAAGGCAAGCGTCTAGGTTGTCTTTTCGACAGCGATGTAAAAGTGACGAACCTACGGTGATTGCATGACCAATCAGAAGAGCCGTTTAAGGCATCTTTTTCCTGTTTGTTCCTGGCAAGCTAAAACATACAGTTTTAATCATACAAACCTCAGTTTTGTCAAGTTATATGTTAAAAAAAGTTGGCAGGCTATTAGACCAATACATTCCGTTATCATGTAGAGAACGTGTTGCCAGACTTCATGAGAAAGTCGGACAAATTAAGGCCAAATTATACTTCTGCGCTGTAGGAGTCTACGGCGGTGCGAGCATTTATAGTTCTGAGTTGGTGATTCTGCGTGTAGACCACCGAAACGCTAGATGGCCGTGTCGTGCTTTGTTAGCATGGAAGTAATAACAGAAGTAGTATTCTCTGAAACTGTTCTGGGATATTTCTCGCTGCAAATTCAGTGACATCTGGTAGTTTTTATAATTCGGAGGTGATGTGTCCTACAAATGAATATATTTGCAAACCTGCTCAGCTAGTCTCTCTTTGTTCTGCTCCATTGTCTTCACCATCGGAAGTGATACAGATACAGGTAGGAGGGAAAACGAAGCAGGCCAATCACAGTTCTTGCGGTCTTGCATCGCCCTACGCACAGTAAAATCTTTGGAGAGGTGCAGGTAAGCTACGGTGACACCACAAAGACCTACAGTGTAGCTACAGGAACACAAGTATAATTTGGCCTTTAATGTTGCCTTATGAGAGAACGGAACGTATTGGTCTATTAGCCTGCCAACTTTCAAGTTTTGAATTAATTTGCAGGTACCCACTCAACATTAAAAACAGGACAACACTTTTTAATAAAAATCACTAATAAATGGTGAATTAATAATCTTATATTATCATGAATGGTTACATAACAACTAATTGATAATTACTTAATTTCCTACATTGTTTACCAAGTAATACTAAATTATATAATGTACATCATTAAAGCTGGGTGTTACGACCCAATTTCGTCTAGGGGAGAAGGAAGTAACATAAAGTAGTTTAGGTGGTTAAATAATGGAGTTTATTGAGGGGTGGACCTCAACTTGCAACATAAATGGTTAACACATGAAAACAAGGATAATGTACAGCAGAAATGATTTATACAAACAGTATGACCAAGCTACAGCGAGGGAAAAGACCACGAGCGGTGCCAAAACAAGTAAACCAAAAGAGCTATTCTGACAGCCGTACTTTTAAACCCATCTACCTCGCTACAAAAAGACAAGGGGCAAACTAAACCTGCCGCTGGCTGACTACTCTCGCTGGACTACCCAAAGAAAACACAATGCATGGCACCTAACCATTTGCCTAATGTACTAACCAAAGATTGGCTACATGAGTGCAGTCAGTTACAGAGAACTACCCTGGCCCAATCATCAATGTAGCATAACAAGGTCAACAACAGTAACAAGAAACCAACCCTAGTTGACAGTCATACACCACAAAACTATACTTTTAACCGCCAACAAAAACACAGGCAATTCAATCGGCATAGAGGCAAGCTGCTCAATACACACACAGCTGCCCGGAATGAGGCACAGTGTTGCCAACTCCTCAGTAAGGAAAGTAGCTATTGGCTATCCTAAAAGTCGCTAGAAGTCGCTAAATGACGTCATCGCCTAATTTGCATAATGGGCCGTGGGAGACAAAAAGTGAGTAAAAAACTACAAATTAACTTTCTTCTGTCGATTCTTGTTTTTTTTTATGTCACAATTCCAACCCTCCTCCTTTATCCGGGCTTGGGACCGGCAAAAGTGACCCAAAAGAGACTTTTTTAAAAAAAATTGTAATTTCGTTTTCTTACGTTTGGTTTGGTTTGACTGTAAGGCGGGATCAGCCAGCGGCGGCTTCGCGCATGCGCGATTCATTTGCAGTCTGGACGCGGAGGGGTGAACATCTCCTGCTCTGACTGCAGCTGGGAGGGACTGCTGCGCGAGGACTGGGCCGCCTGTGAGTGCTTTGGGACGGGGGAGTGGCCCACGGCAGCACACGCTGCTCGTTGAGAAGAGTAAGAACGATAAGTCAGAGTCGGCAAAAGTCTCCAATAACACCAGAAAAAGTCGCTAGATTTGTCGCTAGTCGCTTTTTGGAAAAAAGAGTCGCTAGAGGGGTCTGAATACTCACTAAATATAGCGTCAAAGTCGCTAAGTTGGCAACACTGGTCATGTCTTCTTAATAAAATGTAGCTTTTTAAAAAGTACGAGCCGTTACATTGTTACCATGGTTGCAAGATAAACAAATGTTTTACTTTGATTTGAAAGAAGACAGGAAAGTTGCATGTAGGTTGTGTCCGATGAAACTGGCATATAACCATTCGACTGGAGCGATGAGAAATCACCTGTTATTATTGAAATTATGAAATTAGTTGTTTTAACGTGATGTTTGTCAGACTAATTTCTTCCCATGCATTTTTTTTAGGATAACCATGAGCACATGGTCGCAAAATGCCCTACTTTTCTGCAGCATTTAAAATAAGATTTCGTTATTTGAATATTATATCAAGCATTTCAAATGGCTTTTATATATTCACAATCTTTTTTCCGACGAAGTTTGGCCTTATAGTTCGAAATGTGCTCAGTTTTGGCTGTTTTCTGAGTGTTTCCTTAATTTTAGACTAGTCGTGTAGTCGGTTAAAAAAACATTGTTTAAACGTCAGTGAAATTAGTCGTTGCGCACTTCCCTAATAGATATTGTGGTGGAAACCTAGATGCTTCTGTAGGAGGCTGTTAGCTTAGCTACAGCAGTAATGGCCTCAATGAGACGCTGGCTAAAGTAAACATTGTGTTGGTGTGCTGGCAGCAGTTTGTGGATTCAGTAAAAGCATTGCTCAGCAAGAGTTTTGTCTGACACACCAACACGCCAGGGAATTAATCACAGCTATAGATCCTTGGTTTTATAAAGAAAACATTTAACTGCTATGTATGGTAGAAACATATATCATGTTTCCACATACATTTATAAGCTATCATATTCTGGTATGAATGAATGTCCGTATAAAACCTGTCTCAGATTCACTGTGTTGTACAAGCACTTGTTATTGCCAAGAGGAAAACACCCTGACCCAACACCCTGATCCAACACCCTGACCCAACATCCTGATCCGGACCATTGTTGACAAATTCGGTGACTCGTCAGCAATGAGTGAATGATTACTGTAGCTACTGTCCAATAGGGCGGTGCCGTGACAAACAGAGAACCAATAGGATAATGGTGGGAAAGTCAGGAGGTATTCCTATGGCATATTCCTTTATTGAAACTGTATTAAAAAGCTTGTATTTGTGCTTGTGTTCAGTTGCTCTGCAGACTAACTCAGGTCTTTCTTCATTGGTAAATAAAGATCTTTAATACTCTAACTTCGTCCCCGATAGTTGATTTCTACCACAATATACTACAATGTGCAATGTAACATGAAGATTCACATGTAACCAATGGATGAGCATCATGAATGCTTTATTTTATCAGTTTCTTAAATGGTTTCAGGCCAGAAATAATTTATCTCTTTGGGATTGTTGTTTTTGGCAGTGGGAACAATAGTCATATGTTTCCAGAAATTTGGCAGTCTCTGCAGCTAAAGATAATTTATAAAAATGAAGAGAGAAATTATGCTGTATTGCTCATCATAGGTCTTTTGTAGGCTACCTTCCCACAGACAGATAATGTACATGGCCTCCTAGAAACTTTGGTGTGAAATAACTTTGTAACTTCCTGCACCTGTCCACTGGGTTGCCAGGTTTCTGACATTAGTAAAAATTTTTGCAGATTGGCGCTCGTCAGTCATATTCCCTTTAAGAGAAGCACTTGCCTTTAATTTTGAGAAATCCCTGGGATGTCGGGCAACGCCTCTTTTTGGGGAAACTCCACGCTCCACAAGTAGCTGCTCGAGAGGCACCTAGCGAGAGCTTCAATGCATAGACTAGACTGAAGTCTGATTGCGGACCCGCACAATTTTGCAGATAAATCCCCATTACGTGCGCTTATCTCAACTCTGAATATGAGCCTAAAAGCAGTGTCAGTAAAATCCCTCTTAGAGACTATTAAACACATGTCACAGAGCTCACACTTGATGGCCTTGTCTTCCTCAGAACCAGTCGGAGAGTTCTGGGGAGTCCTGGCAATGAGAAAGGCAGGTACCAAGTTCCCGAAAAAGAAATGAAGACTGGACAGCCAAATGATGTAGATACTCTGCCAGGCAGATCTGAAAAAGCTAGCGGAAATAGCTAGTTGGAGCAAGGATGGACACTACTGGCAGGGGCCTCCACAGAGGCACACTTAGTGAATAGTAACTTATTAAGGCAGTGTCTGATCAATTACAGTTGAATGTAAGCTTGAATTGTCACTGAGAACCCCAAACAGAAGCCCACTGCTGTGATTAGTCTTTGGATTTGAAGAGCTAGCGTTTTGCGTGCCAGCTAGCTGGATAACAGCTAGGCAGCTGGGACATCAGCACTCAAAATACATTTCAGCACTAGGCTTTATTGCAGCCATCACAGGGCCATTAACAACATTGCAAATCCAGTGAAAACTAAACTGACATTAACAAATCTGCAGCATTGGTTAAAATGTTAATCCACTCAATCCAAGAAAAACATTATGCAGCATTAGTGAAATCATTTCAGTCAAATGGAAAAAAATTGCAAACAGCACAAAGAGCAAAAGTGATATTAAACAGCCACCTGTGTTAACCATCTTATGAATGCATTCTCTATACTTGTACTGGCCCAACATGTCAGACCCATGGAAAGCTACACTTAATAATAATAACTTTATTTTTATAGCGCCATTCATACATAGAATGCAACTCAAAGTGCCTTATATAAAATAAATGGATTAAAACAATTACACGCAACAGCAAAATGTTCAAGCAAAATTTAAAATACAAGCAAAAGACAGAAATTTAAACAGTATAAAAAAAGCAAATCAAACTGCTTTATATAAGGGTTTATCTGTGATTTCCAATCTTGAAGGTTGTTGAAGGTTCAAACAATAAAACAGAATAATAAAAACACTGTAAAGGGTAAAAGGCAATGTTAATTAAAAGCTAAGTTAAAAAGAGCTCACTGAGCTCACCTGTTTTATATCTGTTGGTAAAGTGTTCCACAGTTTGGGGCCATAATTGAAGAAAGCTGCGTCCCCAATCTTTTTATGACTGCGGTTGTGAGAGGTGAACATTTGAGGACCTGAGGGCTCGTGCAGGGACGTAAGGTAGTAAATAATCTACAATATAGGCCGGGCCTAAACCATTAAGAGCTTTGTAAACAAGGAAAAGGACTTTTAAATAAATACATGTTTTCACTTTTGCAAAAATACCTTCTAGTTTGTAGGTGAATATAACAACTTTTACAAATATGTTTCATTTATTTTTTTGCAATACACATTCTCAAATAAAAAATTGGCTTGCAAAGTGTTGAATCTGCATTTGTGAATCAAAGGACACGTGTGGATCGGCTTGCATTTATCTACAGATTTTTGAGAGAAACATTCCGCTGTTTGTGTGCCGATACACACAAATGCAGCTTGGTTCACGCAGCTTCAGGGCAACTTCACCCAGGAGCCACTAGATGGCTCTGTTCTTCCGTGGTAGTTGAGGACTCACTATTTCCAATAGTAGGTTCCTGCAGAGCTAGCCTGTTAAGACCAGACCCCTCTCTAGCGAGGAAATGCTTGTCCTAATTTTGCTAGCAATATGAGACTGGTGGCACCAGGCTACTGCAGAGCCGCAGCACTGGTAGATCTTGGCCCCGGTAGATTCAGGATCTGGAGTACTGCGAGTGTGCAGGAGTGTTTGATTGCTAACCAGCTTACTTGGTTGTTTGATTCAATAGGAAAACAGCCATAAAATTACTTTTATTATTTACATTTTATTTTATTCTTTACATTTGAGGCAGATGGGTGCAAAAGTTAGACTTTATCTAGCAGATGGTGATAACTGAATCTCCCTAGTAGCCTAATCGATAAAGTACCCTACTCCAGCGTGGATAGCCTGGAGTAGGATAGCTTTGGAAACCTCCAGTTTTCATAATTTTTGGAGCATTGTTCTTAGCAGGTGAAGCCGTTGACGACTGCCGTTATCTTTTGGCTGCTTGGACGTCATGGTGATATCCCACAAAATTCTGGACTTGACAGAAAACTTAAGCCAGGTACATCAAAATGTTGGTTTAATCTTCTTGCAAGAGCTGGCGCAAAAGCTTGTATCTTGCCAAATTGGCTCCTATTGATTGGTGATGTCATGAGTCCTCACCCAGCAACCGGTTGGTGGTTCGAGTCCAGCTCCTCCTGGGGAAACATCTGTCGTAGTGTCCTTGAGCAAGACACCTACCTCGAATTGTTCCCGTTGAGCAGGTTGGCACCTTGCATGGCTGCCTCTGCCAACGGTGTGTGAATGGGTGAATGTGAGGCAACATTATAAAGCGCTTTGTACAGCTTAATAGCTGGTATAAGCGCTATATAAATGCAGACCATTTACCATTTAAGTCCTTTCCCTGATTGGCTTTATTTTGATCATCTATATTTATTGATCCCCAAGTTGCCTTGAGATGTTTAATCTTTTATATCTGTTGATCCAGGTACAAAGTTGCATTGGCATGAGTGATGGCTTGTTGGACTGAGGACAGTTTTGTTGATTAGATGATTAGATGACCTTTTCCTAATTGCCTATTTTTCTATTGTCTTTATCTATGGAGGCCAACCACTAACAAGAGTGATGGCTCGTCAGACTCAGGAGAGAGTTTCCTATTGATTTTCTATTTCTATTAATCCCAAAGTCACATTGACATGGGTGATGGCTCCTCCCAATGTAACGGAGTGAGGGCTCATTTTATTGATTGGTGATGTCATTTAAGCCTCTCCCCCTTCCCTGATTGGCTGCATTTCTGCTGTTTATTTTTATTCATCCCAAAATCTCATTGAGATGTGTGATGGTTCATTGAACTCAGGAGAGAATTTACTGTACATTTGTGATTTCATTTAAGCCCCTCGGGATATCCCCCTTCCCTGATTGGCTGTTTTTTGATCAACTTTATCTATTGATTCTGAAACCACACTGGGATGTGTGAGGGCTCATTGGACTCTAGAGTTTCCTGTTGATTGGTGATGTCATGAAGAACCTCCCCCTTTCACGATTGGCTGGTTTTTGATCATCTAGGTTATAAGTCTTTTTGTGTTGGCCTTGGATGCTAACAGTTTCTGAATGGCAGTCCTGCCATAAACACGAGTGTCCCTGTCGTGAGCTTTGACTGTTCCTCTTTGCTGATGCAGTGTGTTTGGCACATGTTGTCATGATTTTGGAGACTGCTCCCCTTACCACATTATATAATTTTGCAGTCTTTGTGACCAAGGGACGTGTAATGGACGGGCACCAACTATTTGGCCTCTTTGCCTTATGTTGCTTTGAAAACTCACAAATAAATGGTGATGTCGGACCTCTTTTAAAGCTGACGCATATTGCTAATTCAACTTCCTACTCGCCTGTTTAGCTGCCTTTTTAATTGTGATGTAGTTTCTAATGTAACTTATTTTTCATGTTGTGTTTCCGTTTTTTTGTCCACCCCATTTCATAGTATCACATCCAAAATTGTAGCCTACAACTTTAGAACCGGAGGAGACCAGCGCGCTTTCTCTGTCATTGACTGCCACTGGTTTATGAGTTCAGATGTGAACACCGAATATTGCCACTCCGCATCATCTTCAGTTTGCCACCAGGAAATTCGAGATGTCCGAGTTACTTGTGCCATGTAGGCTATCACAGGGAGAGAAGCGTCAACCAACATCATATCAGTCTCACACAAACCCCAAATCAGTTCCTCCGGACTTTCTCTTTAAAAATCAATGAGGCATCAAACATGAAACCCACATCGTTTGCAACACTTAATGGATGATGGAACAGCATGATTCATTGGCTCAGACGTCAACGGGATCTCGTCACTGGCAAACGTTTTGGCTCACACTTGGACTTCATCTGACGGGGAAATACTTTTTACGCGCAGAGCGCTTGGAGAGGTTGCAGACCAGCGTACGCCAGCGACCAACAGGTAGATATTTTTGGTTTAAGTGCACCATCACTCTACAATAATCGTTAATGTGGCTTTGTTTGAGGGGGAAAGTTCTTTATAGGCTCGTCTTGGTGCGTTCTAATCATTTTATTGAGTAAATTACAATTCCAGCCACATAAAGTAGCTGTACTTCAAAAATACTTTTACAAAATAAATTAAATAAACACATTATTAGTAGTTTGATCTGGTTTATGCTGATGTTTTTTAAAGTGCTACAATCTCCATAACGCGCAGAATGTAAATGTTTGAAAGGAGAACTAGGTTATAACAGGGTTATTTTCCCCCAAAATATTTTGCACCTTTGATTAAGAGGCTCTTATGGTGTCTGTAATATATAAATTATGTCTTTAGGCTACTTGGCTGCAACTCAAATGTCTAGTCATCTTTCCTTCCCTTCATTTAACTGGTGGAAGAGTCGACACTGATTTAGTGAGACTCTATAGGCTCAGTCTTATGGAGAGTAACTCGCATTAAACCTCAACAAAATATGGAATTCTGTTGATTTTTGTTTTTATTTGTTCGCTATCATCAGAATGTCTCCTTCTGCTGCATCATTTTTCCTATTAACACAGAACAACAACTAAACTGTGAGCTGAGGCATCTGAGTGGGCATGTGGCTTCTGGAGAAACTCCGTGGTCCTGGGGAGAGCAGTGGGAGGCAATCTCAACCCGCGCCAGAGACCATTCCTATTTCTGTTTACTCCAATGTCCTTACTCCAGGCAAGATCCCTGATTTCTTCATCCCCCCAAAACTTATTTGCTGTCCCCCAGAACCTGAGTCCCTTACCCCAGAGCCTCAGCGCTGCTCCACCTTGCGACCCTTCGCCTCTGACCATGCCATATGTAGCCAAAGCCCCAGGGCTCGGAGCAGTAAGAACCCTTGCAGCCCGCGCATCTTCTCCCGCCTGGCAGGGGACACCCGCAGCCTCCAGAAGTCAGCCAATCGTCACATCATCCAGATAGAGAGTGCTGATGAGCCAGGTGTCGGGCTTCTGGACAGAGACAATGTTGAGGTCAACACCAATGCAGACCCCCAGTCACAGACTGCAATGTCTCTGCCTTATGTCCCCAAGGCCCAGACCTCCTATGGCTTTTCCACCCTGGTGGAGTCCCCCCACACTCGACGCAAGGAGAGCCTCTTCCACAGTGACCCCAGCAGCCCTCTTACCTCCCCTAACTCCCAGAGGCGCACCCAAGGGGGAACTCACCTGGCCCCTGCTGACCCCAACCCCTACCGCTATTTTAGTGGCGGCGAGAGCGACACCTGCTCTTCAGCAGAGTCCTCCCCTTTTACCTCCCCTCTCCTGTCCCGCTCTGCCTCTCTCCTCCGCTCTATTACCCAGGAGACACAAGCTAAGGTGAGGACTGCTGTTTCTGTACATGGATTGGCCTTAACAAAATGATGAATGAGTGTGTTACAAAGGAGGTTTATTTGTTAGAGGGAACATTCTGGATGTTTACCGGTTGCTTTTTCTCTCCCCCTCCAGGTGTCTCGTGCCAAGCGCTCCCTGGCACGCCACAGTTCTCTCTCCACCGATGAATGCAGCTCAGCTGACAACAGCCCCAACATGCAGCGCCGCCGCCTGCGCTGCCCTCCCTCCCCTGCCTTCCGTGTAGGTAAAAGCAGTGGCTCTAGGGGTGCAGGGCCGGACCTAGTGCAACGCCAGCACACCGTCAACCTCCATAAGGGGGGGACTCTGAGGCTGAGCACTCACTATGACGCAGAGGCCGCTCGGCTGCGGGTGCGTGTGCTCGCAGCCGAGGACCTCTATGACAGGCAAACAGACGTTAAAAGCATCAACTGTTGTGTATCGCTCTACCTGAAACCTGGCAAGCAGCAGAAACAGAGGAGTACCATCATCAAGAATAGCAGGAATCCAGTATTCAACGAGGACTTCTTTTTTGATGCACTGCCCCGGGCACAGGTCAAGCGTCTGGCCATGAAGATAAAGGTGGTGAACAAAGGGACCAGTCTGAAGAGAGACATGCTTCTGGGAGAAAGGGAGGTGCTGCTCAGTGAGCTGCTGTCAGGCTTCTAGTGAGTCCGTGTCATGACAAACAGCTCCACGTCTAGAGGGCCCTTTCCTCTCTGGGTACCTTCTCATCCCACTTCACAGATCTGATGAATACTGGACAGGTAAAGGCATGCTGATGACAAGGGAGCTGTATCTTGCACACCGTGTAATGTGCGTTGATGGATAGAAAACTGAGGCCGCTGTAGAATTACAGTAGAAGTCTCACCGTATAAAATTGACATTGTTGGCTGTTGTTTTTTTCTCTGAGGTCAGTCCAGGTTAGACAAATGGAACCCACTATTATTTACATCCTCACCATTAACTTATCAATGGGAGCAGTAGAGCTGTGGTCTTTGTGTATTTCTCTCTAAGTATTGAGTTATGAAAGGTGTTGTCTTCTCTACTGATCATTGTGATGTGGCTCAGTATCATATGAGTTGTGATACATTGAGTGATGATCTGGTTTTAGTCGTCAGCTGTATTTTTTGTAATAATGCAGTACTGTTACATATGACTTTTAGCATGTGCCTGCGGTATTTTAAATGAATGATTCCTCTGTCTAATTGACACAGAATGTATAGTTGGGAATTTGTTTTTAATTGCTAATAAGTGTAATGTGATTGTTGATCTCATAAATAAAAAACAATAAGGTGTCACTGTTGTTTTTTTATTATTAAGCCTGTAGATTTGTCTCAGTGTTTTTGTCATCTCATAATTCCTCATGATCATCTGGAAGCCATGTGAAATGATTATGAACCCTCCTTTGCTCTCCCAGCTTTCAATTGACAGCAATGCTGAGGCAGGGTCCTCTGAGACAGGTACGAGGTGGGTGTCATAATCCTGGTGCTCATATGCACACAATATTGTCTCTGTGTGCATTCAAACTCCCTTTTCAATTTTAAGACCTCGTCTCCAATTCAAGCTGTCCTCTAGTGAGATGCAAATAGTAGCTATTAAGAACGGCAGGAGGTAGAATCATGGCTCAATCCCGATAGTATACTTTCCTGGTATTCATAATCTCTCTCTCTCTCTCTCTCTCTCTCTCTCTCTCTCTCTCTCTCTAAGATCCGTCTATATGTCTCT
>OMLI01075324.1:0-10183 GCA_900302605.1 Rondeletia loricata | reverse complement strand
ACACATAGCGAGCTGCACCATCCAGCACCCACTTGGCCGCCCCGACAATCTGCTGCGCCTGTCTGACTGACGACACGAGTGAAAAACAAAAGGAAGCAGAGGAAGTTTTGGCTCGTAACTTTTCAATATATAAGGAGTCAAAAGACGTTTCTCTCTTGGGCAGGGCATTTATTACCTCCGTGAACATAAAGCATATACATTTCACTGGGCTGGCTGTCTTCATTAGCTCTCTCTACCGACCGCTAAAACACACACACCTGTATACACAGACTTTTGGGGCTGCCCTCACTACCCAGAGTGCAACCCTCTTAAAGCAACAGGCACAATTTCTAACAACAGTGGTTTAACATGGACATCCATCAGTTCATTGAGTATGGAGCGCTGGACTCGAACTTCGAACACAAATTTTGTAAAATTTTTTGGGTGGTTAACCGACAATTAACCAATTAAGAGTGTCAGTTAATCGAAAGTAAAATTAACCGACATTGCACATCCCTACTTGCAACAGCACTTTTCAAAGTGAGCTTCCCAAGTGGCTGCTGTAGGACAAAGTGGGCTGCAGTCGTACCTCTTGTCCAGTGAGGAAGAGCAGAACGTCTCCCTCATCCTCCTCACACATGTGGATCTGTACGACAGTGCGGATGGCCGCCTCCAGGTAGTCCCTTTCCGGCTCCGGCGTATAGAAAATCTCCACGGGGTGTGTGCGCCCGGGGATGGTCAACAGTGGGCAGCTGTCGAAATAGACCTGGAACTTACCGGCATCCAGCGTGGCACTCATGACAATGACCTGGACAGGGAAGGGCAGAGGAGAGAGAGAGGATGGTGAGGGACAATATATTCATGAAAGAGGAAAAAAAGATTTAAAAAAAGAAAGTGCAGACAGCCAAGTGTAAATGACAGTGGTTATTATGGGAGTGGGCACTCGAGTGAGGAATGAGTTGGCATTTGATATGGCTCGATGATGACAGTAATAGGGGATAAGGACACATTACACTAAGTGTACCAAATACAGGATGACAAAGTAGAGGAGGGTGCAAAAAGCTATACAGGATGGATAGTGCTTTGGAGTAGAATTTAGGATGAGGGCATTGGAGCAAACCCAAGATGGTGGATATACTGTATAAACTGACACTAAACTGAAAGTCCCTGACCTGTACAGAGCCACGACAGTCCTTCCTCCTGAGGTTGGGTACACAATGTTCTCCCCAGAGCCCATTAGATGTAGCGCATTAGGATTCTGATGGGAGGCACGTCTCCCATTTTCACTCTCAAATTTTCAGGGGCCAGTGTCTCGGCATTTCGCTTTACGCTCTGCGAGACATCATAATTGCTCTTAATCAAGGCAAATGAAACTTTCAAATTTGGGAGGGGATGGGGATTAACGGCGGTAGAGGGGTGTTGGTGGAGGATCATTCCCAATAACCTAGACCTCATTTAACAGTCCACGAACAACAGTCTAACCTTTGATTCCACGCTGACAAACAGCTAGTCATTACCCATCTGCCTTATGAAAATTATGTCTGGTACACTCTGCCTATAAAAGCTGTGTCTGCCTCTGCCCTCCCTGCCACACCAGCACGTTGCCTTCTCTCCCCCTGGCTGATTGGCTTAAAATGGGCTGACCTGGGGAGCAATCTCCACTACTGCTGCTGCATTTCTGAACCCAACGATGACGTTTCTCTTTCCTCAACAGACACACAGCTGTCAGGCATGGGGGGACTGTCAGCAAAATGTGACAAAAGGGAGGAATGACAGAAGAGGGACACACAAACACTGGCTGCTTCTGAATTTATTCTAGGGGAAAGTCATATTCAGGGCTGTAACAATGTGTTCTGCTGGCATTAACTGGGCCATAATTGTGGATACGACAGACAATTGTCGATACTACTTTAAAAGACTCACAGACAGAGTCAAGAGGTAAGGCTAAATAGAAGTGGTGATTATCTAGATCAGGGGTGTCTAATCATCCAACACCAGGTGATTTCACTGATTAGCACACCTTCAACCATTGACGAGGAACTAATCAGTGAAATCACCAGGGGCCTCATGTATAAAACTTTGCGTGGATTCCACACTAAAAGGCTACGTACGCAGAAATCGAGAAACCAGCGTATGTCAAAAAATATTGTGTATTGACGTAACCAGGCATTCAATATTTCACACTCTCATTTGACTAACAAAACGATTCCCTCACGACACGATTCCAAATCTGGTATTTGCGCTGCATGAGTACCTCGACCTCGCGGTACTCTCACAGCCAATCACCGTGACACACCGGAATTAGAGGAGCACCGCGCAAAAGTACAAACAAGCAAAATGGAGAGCAAGGAAATTGTCACTAGTCTAGGGTGCGCCCTAATTTGCAGATAAAAGAATAGATGAAAAATGTGGAGCAGACCAAATTTGTTTGGTCTGACTACTACTACTAATTATGGGCTGACTACTCTTAAGAGGGAATTAGAGGTGAGAGAGAATACTACTGTTTGTAGTAAAGAGCTATAGACTTCCTGCTTTGTGTACTGTACTCCCGCTTGAGATCTCATTGGCTGTTGAGTGTTGTGGTCACGAGAGCTCGCCCCTATTACTTGCGACAAAATCAAACCAGTCTGAATTTGTCGTAAGAGTAACAGGAGCTGTTAAGAGCGATAAAACTGAGTCGCTGGGCGTGTCACAGTAGTCGACTACCGATCACGAGTGTGCGCTATGATTTTCATAAAACTTTTAGGATTATGCAAATATGACAGAAAATCCTAGGGAATGTGCACTTTCCCGCGAGCATTGGGGCTACCTTGAGGTCAGGCCTCTGGCGGACGACCTCCTTGAGGACCCCCATGAGGATGTCAGTAGCTAATGTGCGTTCGTGGGCCTCGTCCAGGATGATGACACCGTAGCGCTCTAGCAGGGGGTCGTTCATGGCCTCACGCAGCAACATTCCATCTGTCATGTACCTGGGCGATAGAGGAGAGGCAGCCAGGCGGTTACTGAGACAGGTGTGCATATAGGCATCGTCATCATATAAAGTCAAATTTGAACAATTGCATTATCTGATTAAAATCCTGATTAAGATTAAGGAAATTAGCAATTTTGTCCCCTCAGTGATGTGGCCAGCACTCTACACCTGTGGACTATCAAACTTCATCACAGTTTACGGCACTTGAGGAAATCATTTTCTATAAATCATCTTTATTTATGGAGCAGTATCCAATTAACAAAAACAAGTTAATATTCCACCAAGTATGAACATTTTACATTAACTCTAAATTATCACACCTTAGCTACAAATGTTCACTCTCACAATCCTCTACTCGTGTTCAGAAAGAACTACTCTGTCTACTCTTTTACTACTCATGTCAACATCTGAGGAAAAATCACCTTTGTTTTTCTTTGGGATTCATATATTATCTACTAGGGGTGTCCCGATCCGATTCAGCTGCTTTCAAACAGTGTGCCGCATTGCCGTAAGTGGCGGACGACACTTGTTTACAGCAAAAACTTTTCTACGTGAATTTGCATAAATGGATCGGAGGGGTTGGAATTTAATAAATACACTTATAAATGGATCAGAAGTTGATCGAACAACCTGTAGCCGAAACCTCAAAATTCACCCAGATATTCAATACTTGATATCAGATCGGTGCAACCCTATTATCTACCAAAAGGTAGGACTTTTTAGCTAGCTAGCTGTAGCCTGTAAAACCACAATGTGTCGCAGGACTATAAGTAAGTGAAGTTTATTTATATAGCACCTTTCACAGAGCAAAGCCACAAAGTGCTTCACATGAGTAAAATCGTTAAAATAAGACCAGAAAACTGTAAAAAACGAAACAATAAGACATAAAAACACAGAAATTCAGACACAGAGGCTAAACAAAGGCCAGACTGTATAAAATCTGTACTTGTTGAGGCAACAAAAGCCTCCCTCTTACTTGAGTATGGTCTTGGCGGAGCTGCAGTCCTCAAACCTAATGGAGTAGCCCACCTCTTGGCCCAGCATGACATCCATCTCGTCAGCCACCCTTTGGGCAACGCTCATGGCCGCCACCCTCCTGGGCTGGGTGCAGGCCACTGCTCTCTTGGGCCCCGGAATTGCCTGTACCTTTTCCAAACACCACTGGGGGATCTGAGGGAGAGCAGATAGTGGCCACTCATGCTTTGATTGACCCAAATAAACTGCATCCAAAAAACAAAGGCCCTCTGTCATTGATAGATGTTTCTACAGTGGTCTGCAGTGCAAAGCAATATGTAACATGCTGTTCCTTTTGTCATAAGTAGCTTGAAGGCATGCACCTGAAACTGCAGCATCAAATTGCCATTTTTTGCGCATAAAAGGACAGCAGGCTCATTTGTATCAAGCTATTAATTGCGCAGCTGAGGGCGTTTCAAGAAACTGAAGGTCATTTGAACAAAGGAAATATGGACATAAAGTGATATTTCACTTGGATGGAACATTATAACATCTCAGCAGGCACCGTCACGAGTTTACGATTAGTGACGGTTAGTGTAGGCCAGGGATAGGCAACCATGTGCCATGGAGGGCCAAGAGTATGCATGTTTTCATTCCAACCAAACACTACACCAGGTGATTTCATTGATTAGTTCCTCCTCTCTGGTGTACTAATCAGTGAAATCGCCTGGTACAGTCTTCGGTTGGAATGAAAACCTGCATGCTCTCGGCCCTCCATGACACATGCCTATCTCTGGTCTAGACCATCTCCTGCAAAGCTGATGTCTATGAGACAGTCACATCTGCCAGCTTTTTTGCAGAGGAGGCCTGCTAAGATAGGTCTAAAGTTAGAGTCTTAGTCCCACTCTATTAAGCTTGGGGTCCATCAGCGAACAGCCAACAGCGGGTTTGAAAGGTCAACATTTCACAGACAGCAGTATGATCTATCATCAGTAACTACAAGAATTGACCCAGGAAACCTGAGTGTTCAGGGTGTCGTCTGCATCTCCTCACAGCCTTGTTTTGTTGGCCTAAATGCACCACTAAACATTCCTCATACAACTTAAAGAAAAGCCATTATTTAGCTATTAAATGCATCTTTGACTATTTTGTCCTTCCTACATTTCAAGAGCAGTCACTGCTGACAACCATCTTTAAAATCCATCACTGTAGCACATGCTCTCTGCCGGCCATGGCCCTGCCTTAGTGAACATGTACGCAGAAGACAGCATGTACTAAGTATGCATCGTAAGGCTGTCAGAAGAAATATTCCAATTTCAGTCCAAATGTCAAACAATCTATGAATTTTAATGAATGCATCAAAAACAGAAGGATTGTTTTGTTTTTTACAGCCGAGTGAAATGAACGCATCACTGGGTCTTCATAGCTTGGTTCCACAGACTCTCATGCTCTGTCGAACTCATGTTACTCTTCTACAAGCACATGCTTGCTAGCGGCCTCATGGCAGAAAACGCTCAGCCTGACGAGATTACTCCTCTTTCCAATTTAAGAAGCCATGTTTGGAAGATATTTGGATTCCCCTCAGTAAAAGGCAAGATTCACCCAGTGACTCATCTTCTCTCTTGCAAATTTAGAACAAAACACCAACCCAAATCGTTAAAGACATTTAATAACAGGGCATCCTGGTGGCTCAGTTGGCTAAGTTCAGGTTCGAAACCGGCCTGGGACCTTTGTCGCATGTTTGTGAATCAACTTGGATTAGAAACTCTATCTGCTTAGAACGCATTGTCCATTCATTGCGCCCTGCTTTCATGTGTCAATGTTATGTAAATTTGATCACTGATATTCGAATTTCAGTCGAATTTGACTAATTTCAGCCAGTTCATAGTAAAATGTTATTTTTTTAGGGGCATTTGACAGCCCTAGTGCACTGTGTACTGTATTTATGTGCTAGTATCGGAGCTAGGCTAAAAATTCTGCCTTTCTCTACCTGCGTGGTCTTCCCAGAGCCTGTCTCTCCCACCAGCACAACGCTCTGGTTGCGTGCCAGGATGTCATTGAAGGTCTCTTTGTACTCCCAGACGGGCAGCTGCAGCCGCTTCTTGAGGATCTCATAGTAGCGCGGCGTGTGGGGCAGGTTGGTGAAGGGGTTGATCTGCTGGTTCATGGCAGTTTGCTTCAGGAAGCCTTCACCGCCTGCAGGCGAGTTGAGGGGCACCGCGGAGGGCTTCACGTCCCTCTCTCTGTCCTTGTCACGGTCTCTGTCCCGGTCACGGTCCCTGTCCCTTGACCGTTCACCACGGTCTCGGTCCCTGTCGCGGTCACGCCTGCGAGGGGAAGGTGCGTGAGGTGAAGATTAGAAAGAGCCTTGTAACACAAACTAACCATTTTAACTTCAGATAACACACACACATGCACGCACACGCTTTGGAACTGACAATATGAAGAAAAAGAAACCTGACCTAGAAACGGTCAAAGTGAAACCAGAATAGGACATGACCTACACAAAGCTATAAAAGGCACAACTTGGAGCAGACAGCGCACAAATGTTAAGCTATGTCAAATTATTTTCTTCAAATCACATGAGAAGGTTACTGCACATTCTTATTCACGGTGGCAAAAGACATAGCCTAATCAAGTGTAACGTGCAAAGGGCATGAAGAAACTAATTGTCTACAATGCAAATCAAGTAAGAGTAAGGATGCTCCGATCGATCGGCTGCCGATTGAAATCGGCTGATTTTCATTACAAGTGACTCGATCGGCGGTCTCCAAATTGGCCGATCTCATAAACCAATCATTGACGTAAAATGTGTGAGCCAGATTTCTCCACGTGCCTCGAGAGAATAGTTGCCATGTCGTCTCCGGTTTGGGATTTATCTGTGTGAGCCACCCATCATCTCACGAAGCGCACTTCCTTTGGCTTTCTGGCAGACCAACAAAGCCCGTTTCCCAGCACTCACAAGCAGCTCGGGTCTACCTTGGTGCACCTTGCATAAGTGTGGACAGCATGTTTTGGATGAGAAGAGTAATAGATTGTCCTAAAGGAATGCAGAGATGCTCATTTTCATAAAGAAGAATTTACCCTCAGGAACAGTAGTAGGCTAAGCTATAAAGTTGAAGGCTGTATGCTATGTAAGACTAGCATATTACATTTTCATATTTGGTTGTAGCGTCTACATAGCTGTCTTGCACATTTTATTTTTTAGAACTGTCTCTGAATTGAGACTGAGAAAGACTCAGACATTAATTTTGTTCCACCTAATGCAGGCATATGAGAAGCATTTAGGTTGTTTAGTTTATATGGAAAAAACATTTATTTTCCCAGAGGGTGTACAGTAATTTTTTTAATTTTTTTCATTACCATTTCATAATACTTTGTGCTGGTAAAATGTTAATTGTATTGACAGACCTGCAGCTTGAAGAGTAAGGCCACTGTTTATTTTATAGCCTCTTATTTCATTCATTTTTTTAATAAAAGTGAGGCTACCAAATAAAAAAAATTGCCACTTGCCTTTTGTCTGATGTAAGAATATTTGGAGGGCCTTGTCATGAGTTTTGTTTAATGCTCTACATCTAGGCTACAACCCCATTTAATTGGCGTTAAGTGAAATGGAAAAATAATAAGGGTGACACCACTCTAAGAAGAGACAGCAGGTACAGTCAGTATCAAACCGTTTTTAAAATAATTAAAAATATATATAGGTATCGGCCGATCCTAAGGACAAGCCATATTTCATGGAGAATCTGGGCTGGACAACTGAGCACAACGTTGACTCTTAAGGTACCCCTGCCCTGAGCAAGGCACTGAACCGGACCCCCAACTGCTGTGTGAAGTTGCTCAGTGGCCAAATGTATAAGACTGTGGTTGTACAAGGCAGCTCAGGTGTGAATGTGTCTGACTGTATGAATGTGAAGCAGAGCGTCGCTGAAAAAACATGCATGCTCAGCAAACCTTCTCGGGATAAATACAGGCTAAAAAAAAAGTGAATAATGTTACCTGGCTTGCTGACCTAAATAGCTGGTAATGTCTGGCATCTTTTCCCTTTGAAATACCACTAAACTTCAACGTGGAAATGTTTCATTCTTATGTCCTATGACAATTCTGTATTAGTTAACATTTACTACTGTCTTCTATGGCCAGTGACAAGAGTCTGTGCTCAAACATGTGCCAACAATATACAGCGCCACAGAAATGAACTCCTGATTAACATGGCGTAAAGGGTTAACTGTGGTAATACATCTTCTGGTGGAAGTGATTGACACCAAACAGCTTATCTGGTTGTAAAAGTCTCAGTTTCCTTGCCTGTGGGGAAACATCAATATAACAGAGATATCAGACATGATGCTTGGCTCTGTGGTTTGAATTCACAACTAACAATGTGATATTGTCTGTATCGGTATTGTATGTGTCTTGCTCAAGAACACTTCAGAAGGAGGGGTACTAGCCAATATGAGGTTTGAACCTGGGTCCTCTTTTCTAACCAGCACATGACTGGATAACCCTTGACAAATCCCGAGGTTTGATTCAACAGCCAAGGCAAGTTGGCACTGCTACGCCCAGTGTTTACCTCTGATGGGACACGGCAGCGAAGTTTGACAGGGCGGCTCGGGCCAGTCAAGGGTGACGGACCTCCCATGACCGGCTTCAAGAGTACTTTACCTTTATTCAGCGTTTGTTAAAGCGACAAGCCTTACCAACGAAGGCATTTTGTAGTAGCTCATTATGGCATGTTACTTGACTTGGTGTGGTGTGTAAGTTATTAGCTCTCTGACCCAGAAGCCCCAGAAGCTAACATGTAGCCACGTGCAGGCCAGCCAGGAGATTTGACTGAACTAGCTAACGTTAGCTAAGCTAGCGACAATGGTTACCATTTGCTAGATGTCTATGGCGCTAATTTAACTGCCAACAGCAGCCATGTTCAATTTGGTTATCTTTTCATTCGAGCCACAGTAAATTCACGGAGCCACGTGCGTGACAAAACTTGACACTGAGGTTAGCTTAAAGTTAGCATTGTCAGTTAGCAGTGGGACAACAACAAACAGGTCGCAGGGCGCACTGCAGTGTTGGGAAACAACAACACCGCACCAGCTACATACCCATCAGAGGACGATCTCTTTTTACTCGACGAGTGATCATCACCCAAATCTAAACGATGTCGTTTAGACATCTTGCCACCGGAATGCATTCAATACAGTCAATATGCCAATATATACCATGCAGCTTCTCTCCAAACCGCTAAACACCGGCAAAATGGCGACCGGAAGCTCTTACCTCATCGTTATTATCCTTGACAAAACGACTCGAAAGCGGCGATTTAACGTTACTTTGAGACCCGACGAGCACGTTGCATGCAAACAGTCTCGACCTTGTTGAGCTCAGCACATCATGTTGTCAGTGAAGGCGTGTCGCAGTGTGTGCGGTTAAACTGCAGCGGTAGATGCGGGTGAAGATGCAGGAGGTGACGTGATGTGCCCGCCAAACATCACAGGCACTACTGATGCCTCGCCCCCTTCAGTCCAGCGCCAATCTCCCTGCAGTAGGCTAGGTCTGTTTTCATGTTGGCCATGTTGACAGAGCATGGTTTTCATGAGGTTTGTCCCAAGGAACCCATCTGAGAATGTTTGTTGTTACATATGACTTGGTGCAGAAACGCATAACTGTCTAAACTGTAAGTGGGGAGATACAGATAACAATGGGGACTGTGAACCCTATGATCAGAATAGTCATTCTTATACATTTTAGTGTGCTGATGCTCTAAGGAGTGAAATAAAATTGAGATTAAACTATATATGTTTTCAATGGGGACCCCTTGGAACCCTCTCATGGACCCTTGGTGGTCCCGGGACCCAGGGCTGGACTGGGAAAATCAGTCAGGCTGGGAATATAGCCCCAAGTCAGGCCACATTTTAAGTGGGGGGTCTGGGGGTCCGGACGCCGACGATATACAAAAATATTCAACCTTGACCATAAAGCACTCTTGCACCATTTTTCAAAAGTAACAATAACACATAATGCTGCCAAATGTTTTCTCTAACATGGTCAATGGATATCATTGCATGGCAGGAGCTACCACATGGTTAAGCAAAACCGCCACCATGTTCTTAACCTGATAATCTATGCTGTTTCGTTACTTTGGCCATGTGTAACTTCCAGACATGCTTGGCCAATAGGCAACTTAGCTCAATAGAGAGCCTCTAAGTGTTTATTCATGCATTTGAGCAACCATATTGGCTGGCATGTGCCACGTGTGAATTTTGGGCAAACTCTAACTTAAAC
>OMLI01075282.1:0-13473 GCA_900302605.1 Rondeletia loricata | reverse complement strand
GTCCCTCCTCTCTGGCCCCTGGCCTGTTATTGTTCCACTTTGCACAGGCCTGACCTCTTGGGCTGGAGAGTGGTTTCTTTGACCTGTATACACACACACACACACACACACACACACACACATGAATGTTTCATTAACACTGATAAGAAGGGGGAGGGGGATAGGCTACATATGTAGCAACATGGGCAGAGATCCTCCCTCTTGTCAGATGCATATCATTAACAAATCAATTAGCACCTGCACCCCAGTCAAAAGATGTCTCTGGTCAGGTCTGGTTTATAAATTAGATTTTCTGCTTATTTTGCACGGTTCTTTTTTGTCGTTTTATGGATATTACATGGCTGTTCTTCCACTTACCAGATCTCATGGTGTTAAACAGATGTTTTAAATATTCTGAAGTTTAAGACTTGATGATATTCCCTGAGCATCTATCCAAGACATTTTCCAGCTATTGAGTGAATTAAATGTACATCACATTAAAAGGGCATGATCCCATAATTGACATCCACGTACTCTACTTAAAAACGTAAATAATAAAGATAACTGTACACAGCATTATTCCAGTGGACTGATGTCTGTTTTCCCTCTCCCTCAGATTGCTGAGTCACACCATGAAGGACCACCTGGTGCGTGTGGCTAATGAAGCCGAGTTCATCCTCAGCCGACAGAGGGCTGAAGACATCCATAAACACGCCGAGTTTGAGGTGAGATGCTGCATAGTGCAGGCAACCCTTGCACAGATACACCAATACGGACACAAAATGCCTCTTGACATGATTTCCTATTGTGTAAGGAAAGAGGATTATTATTAAAATATTAAATTCCATCCAAAATGACATGATTTTGATGTGTGAAATTGCAGCCTACTGTAGCCAATATTAAATGGCACAAACAGAAACAACAGTATGCAGCTTAATTGTAGCATGAGTGGAATGAAGTACGATATTAACATGAAGCCAGTGAAGGATTTCAGTACAGGCTCTTTCCTCACTCCTGTACCATGAAAAAGAAGTGTTACCAAAGATTATTTATCTTTCCCATTTCTTTCTATGAGATCCACAGGAACTTTAGGCTTGCTCTGTTGGGACAATAAAGTCCATTTGTAGCTTTAGGCCTATCGCACTAAGTCTGCTTTGATAGAAATGGTTGATAGCTTGATATTCTTGTGTTCTGTCAGGCTATATTTCATGAGAACAAGTGAGGGGTAACACTCAGTGAGAGCATGGAGGAGCTGATCCATTGGCTAGTTCAAACTTGTCCATCAAGTTTCTAGATCTGTCACTGCAAACCCAGAGGATAAATGTTTACTTTTCAAACATAACCCTGTGCTGCATAGTAATAATGACACACACACAAACATACACACTCACTCACTCACACACACACTGGGGTAGTTTGAGGCTGGAGATCATGCTTGGCACATATCACTAACCAAACATTGTGTAGTGTTAATTTATCCCTGTGCCTCTCAGTCTAACTGCAGGCTCGCCCCCGCAACATACCTTCTCTCCCTCCCCTTCCTACCAGCTCTCAACACAAACGTTGCCATTCACGTGCAGCTGCAGGACCAACTCTGTCCTGACCCATGGGCACCCCTCATTGCCTCTTTCTCACTCCTACTCCTACTCCTACTCTGCTACACCCCCTCCGCTTTTCTAGATCTCACCAAAATAATTTCCTGTCCTGCTGAGACCCTGTCCATTATACTCCCGCTGGGGGTGTATTTTGCCAGTGACAGGAATATGGCATCCTCCCCTCTCTCCATCCCTCCCTCCCTCATTTCTCAGGAACCTGCCAGCACTAAAAGCTGCAGACAGACCTGAGGGGTGCTGGCCTGAAGGGCTGACTGTGTATAAACCCACCGCCTCCACCCCCAAGCCTCAGCCCTCAACCCCCACTTTGCAGTAAAATGTGATGCTTTCTTTAAGGTTCAAGGAAGGGTCTCTCTTACACTCGGGTAAAGGAAAAACCCGCATGAGTGTTGAAAGTCAATCGCAGGGGTGGGGGCAAAACTCTTGCACGTCAAAGTTTTGTCTCGGGTAGCCTGCTTTTCTGTCTGATTGGCAACCCAGTCTCTTGACCCTTTTCTACTCACCCTGTTCTAAGTGTCAGTCATTTGCACAGTAGGTGTGGTCTGAACCAATCATTATCAACAGACTGGTGGAGTGTGATTTAGATGCAATAGGTGTGATGTAGCATATTTGATATGGTAGTGAACACCCACTTTATAAAAAGGTGGGCTTGTGTGTGTGCAAACATGCATCCGTTTGTGCCATGTGAGGCAGCTGTGCTAGCCTGAGACAGAAGGAGCACAAGGAGGAGTAAAGATGGCTTGGCAGCCAGTATGCACATGACAACCTCAAATGAGCCTGCTCCGCCTTGGCCTCCCTCTAAGGCCCCGGGCCACGCGCTCTGTCTGTTACCATGTCCCTATCGCTTCCCATTTTCTCAAACTCCCCAGCATTAGACCCTGTTGTCTAACCTGGCCTAGTCTGGCTCAACAGCACACTTAACAGACTGACTGTCCCCAGCTCTCCGAATCTACTTAATTGGCCTTTGTTGTTGTTGTCTATCCTGTTTGTTCATATCCACATTGCTAGCCTCTCTTCTGTCATATTTCCTTTAGCCTTTTAGCTGGAATTATTCCCTTAATATGTGTATAACATAAGAATAGGTCTTAGTAATAAGGATAAGACATAAGAATAAGCAATTGACTTGATAGAATTCAAGTCCTATTCTTACATAAGCCGTAGCAAGCTTACGGTTATTTGTCTGATTACTGGCATGCATGGAAACACGACATGAATAGTTGACACATGTTTGGTAACAGAGTGCAGATGACGGGCAACCAAGGACGAGGCTTCCACTGCTCTATTATTTAGCAGTGAGCTGCTCTGCTCTCCCAGCTCCCGGTGTACACTGCTTTATAGAGACATATACACAGGCTGGACTGTACTTTATCTGTACTGCAAGACATTGTCTGTCCTCCTCTACATTGGCTTATTTGTTATGATCCTGTACATACGGTAATATAATAGGGTAGGGTTTGTTATGTTTGAAAATGGAGCAGCAGTATCAGCTGCATGAACTGATATTGAATTGCTCATTTTCATGCAGACAACCTCTGTGTATCATCTTTGAATTTGCAGTGCCTACAATATACAACTAATGGAAAGCTATAGCTTTTATTTAGTTGTATTTCTGAAACGTATTCTACCTCCGCCTTCCCAATGTTCCAGTCACCCTTAATCAGATCCCCACCATAGCTTGGCCCAAACTATGTTTCACAATTGAATTCCCCACTTAAATGCAGTTGCTCCTCAGTGACCTCTGAAAAGAAGTGAACCCCTGATAAGTCTTGCTCTGATATTGCTGTATTGATTTTTGCCTCCATACAGGCTCTGCTTGAGCCTACTCGAGCCACCGGTTTCATTTTGCACTGCCACAATAAAAATAACAGGCCAATGAAACATCCCCCCTGAGGGTGGGGGTGGAGGGTTTTGAAATTATTTCCAGCTATGTTCCAGTTTTTTAAAGCACTGTTCACCTGGATAGTGTTGTGATGACACTGTAGTTTGGTTATTGTTTAGTTTTCTATGTAGAAGTAGACCTCCATAATTACTTGTGTTGGCTGTCACTGTATTACACTGGAAATGAGCAGGTTTTAATGTAAATGCCAAGTCATCCAGCACCTGGTGCCGCACTATGAACTGCATCCTCCCTCACTATACTATATATAAGCACTCTTGTTTTTTGTTAGACAGCAGCAAGGCATCAGAAAAGAGAATAATTCAATACATAAAAACAAATTTATGTTTGCTCCCTGTCAGAGTTCATATCCTTGAGAAGGCAGTGATAGAGGAGCTTTGTGATTTAGATACCCGTTTGCCTCAGAGACATAACAGATGCTCTCTCTCTCTCTCTCTCTCTCTCTCTCTCTCTCTCTCTCTCGCTCGCTCGCTCGCTCGCTCTCTGTCTCGCTGGCTCTCTCTCTCTGGGACAGAATTGAGTTATCTTTGGCCCTGGGAGTAAGTTATTACAGTGGGCTTAGGGTGAAACAGAGATGAAGATAACTAGGGGGAAATCCAATTACCTTTTAGGGTTCTCTATCTAATAGGATCCTTAATGTGAAGGAGATCTGCAGATCGGATGCTGCTGCCCAGCACAGCAAATGATAGACTCTGATATCTTCCAGAGGAGCAGGAGAGAGAGGGAGGCCAAGAGATAGAAAGAAGGAGAGAGAAATCGAACTCCCTCTTTTTATTGGGCTGTTCATTAGGGATGAAATGTGGTGGGCTCAGGGGCACAAGGGCAGATAAGAGGGTCCAGATAGGGAAGAGTGAGCAAGACCCAAGTCATTTCTTTTCTTTCTTACCCTTCCCTTCTGCTCTGTCTTGCTCTCTTTTTATACACCCCATTTGATTCATCCTCTGCTGTTATAGGGAGTAATTGAATTGACTGTCTGAGAGATCCTATGAAAGCCAGACGATAGCAGCTAATTAGTGCTTGGCGTCATTGTCCTCCCTCCGCTGAGCATGTAAAGTGATCCGCTGCTTCTCCCTGAGTTAATGACATTAACATTGAGCTGATGCTCATTATGTTCTATCATAATAGCAGTGGTACTGAACAGCTCTCTGGAAACCTGTGCATCACAGTACAGAGAGAGCTCGGGTAAAGATCTAATGGCCAACGCTGGCTCAGTTCTGCAAGTTAAACATAACCGGCAGGCAAGAACCTTTTTAAGATAATTAGTTTTCCAGTTAAAAAAGACAAGAACAAAGGTTACCCAAGCAAACACAAAGACAGATATACACACAATACCAGAGTACCATAACCCCCAAATGCTATTTACAGCACATCGGTCCCAGCACTTGGACTGATGGCTGCCACCAACTGTAACTAGCTGTCATGTAGTCGTCGCAGCTGTGATGTATGTCAACAGGGTTGGACGCCCAGGCATCTTACCATGGTCAAATCCGCTGTCTATAGAATGAGAGAGAACAGTGGGATTCAGAGTGGGAGAACTGGGGTACAGAAGATGGTGGGGGAACAGTAGTCTCAGTACCGGTGTCTTGTCAGCGTAATGAAGTCCCCAGGTACCTCCTCCGCAGCTCCCATCATTATGTGCAACCAGCTGACCCCGAAATATGACTTTACTCCACTTTACTCCCTTTGTTTCACTCTGACACAGTACAGTACTACTGCAGTACTACTCTGGAATTTTGACTTTGTTACGGTTTATCACTGGGAGAATGTTCTATTGGTTTGTTGAGCAGTTGAAGGTGAGCTCTCACTGAATCAAAAGCAAGTTTTAACACGCAATAAAGTGATTTTCTTGCTTAAATATGGAATGAGTTTAATATGGCTGAGCTGTGTCAGTGTGTTGTGCCGTTAAATGGGCTTGTGATACACATTTTATTGAAGATTTATTTTTGTTGATATAGATTTGTTTTGCACATTCACCCTGAGGTTGGTGTCATTGTCCTGTATTCATGATTTCATGCAACAGCCACATCCAAAGGACTTGTATTTTTCATCTGGTCGCGTCCTTCCTTCATTTGACTATTTTTCACCTCCAGACGACAGTTTAACACGTATGATTTTTCACGTGGCATGACCTTGAAGCAGAACTGGAGTCGTTGTGCAAGACGGCAAAAACACAGACTGATGGTGGCGAGAGGAGGGTGCGGTTTTGCAGAGACGAGAGGTTTCTGGGTAGAAGAGATGAAGAGGCTGCCAACCAGGCATGGTGGCCAGTCCATTAAAGAGCAGCCACAGACGGTAGGAGGGGGGAGGAGGAGGAGGAGAGAGATACTTTGATAAGTGTTGCGCCTGCGTTAACCTTGATGGCCGCTAGCAAGGGGCCGATGCCAGCAGCGGGGATCTGTTTCAACTGGATTAGATTATTTTTTCCTGCCGCACTCTGGGAGAAGAGACAAAAAATCAATACTTGGGAGCGCAGCATGACAGGGGCATCATTTCAGAATTGAAGTGTCTGTCAGGCATTGTCATTTGGTGACTTTTGTTTGCCATTGTACTTTTAAGCCCTCATTTTTCTCCCCCTCCTCTTCCTTTCACTCGTTTCTTCCCTAGCCCATTGTCTGAATTCCCCCGGTGGCATTTTATGTTGCAATTTGAAAACTCGGGGGCAAGAGATCAAGTGCGAGAGAATCTCTTTGAAACCAGTTGGTGGACTGGTTCAGCATCTCCTTTTGTTTAGCGTCCCCCATCCTCCTTTCTCATTTCATCCTCTTGTCTCCCTAGACCTCCAATGTGTTCCACGAGGAATTCCTTATTTGTAGTGTATTTGCATTCCCTGATACCAGACAAGGACAAGCCTGATGTCTCGCCTTCCTCTGGACAGTTTCTCTACCCGTTTGTAAATGAAACCCTCTGGGAGTGCTTGTCGACGGATGTGAGAAATTGGAGATGCGCGCAGAGCGATAGCCCAGCCTTGGAGAGTGTGTAGCCCTGATGTGCCACCAATGTCAAGAGATTGCAAATCAAGTGCTTTAATAACATCTCTGCTGGTTTTGTTTCTGCCTCCCGTTCTCCGACAGAACCTTGAGACCCTGTTTTTGTCAGTCGGGGTGTTGAAGGCTCACTGTGGCATGGCAACACCACTAGGCCTTGCTCTGTCACTCTAATTGATAAACATAGGGCTGATATGTTGTAATGAGCCTCCATTCTCTGGCCTATTACACTGGTTAACCCTCTCAACCCACAGAGGGAGAGGAGGAGGCGAGCCAAGGCATCATCTGACAACAACTACAGCATTTAGATCGGGCTGACATCATTACAACACCGCGACTGTGAAACTCTTTCCCTCCCTTTCTTTCCCCTGCTTATTATTTGTAGAATCAGCATAGCAACAACATGACCGAGTGGCAGTCATAACCACAACGATTTTTAGCTACATAAAGCTGCTGTGTGTATTATGTTCTGGTTCGAAATGGACTTGTGTAAGGTGATTAATATGCATGTGTTGGAATGCCTTGTCCCTGTATGTGCTTATCGCCATTTTGTGTCATTATGTGATTTTAGCGATGATTAGTGCTCTTTCCACTCCCCGGCTTCTCTCAAGTCACTTCTCTAGCTGCCCATTTCCTCCTCAAACTCCACACACATCCATAGTTATTTATTTGAACCGTGGATGAATTGTGGGAGACACGACTCAATGTAATTGACTCGATTAATGCCAGCTATTATCATTCCGTCTTCACCAAGCTGTCTCCTCCGGCAGAGCAGGCACCCATGCTGGCCGACCCTGTCAGCCAGGCCATGTAATGGAAGGTGCTGCCCATGATTACAGTGTCGCAAGTCATAAAGGTCTCACTGCCAGCAAGTTGTACCCTGGTGGTAGTCTGGTTAGGAAGCTTACAGAGCATAGCCTGCCTTCCCTTTTCCTCAGCTGCACCCCTTTAAGCTGGTAAATGGTAGTACGGTACTTGTTTCTGAACACGTCTTTTTTATAGTCCTTTCACTGTCACACCCCGACTTCTTCAGTTACTCCAAAGGAGGTGTCCTTCAAATTGTGAATGGTAACAGGTACTTTTGGTTTAGTTCTTTTTGTTTTTTCTTTCTTTGAAATGAGTTGAAGGAATGGTGTGTTCTTCTTTCAGTTTCTGCTCTTGATTCTGTCAGTGGAGCTGAATGGTAGCGAATGCAGGATGGTGCAAAGGAGGCAGATTTAGTTATTGAATACAAGTTGCCTCGGCACAAGTCCTTCATAATAACCCAGCATATTCTCTGACTTCACATCCACAGAATGACCCCCGGAATTAACAGTGACTTGTCTTTTCCACTTTTAAGCAAACTGAACTTTAATGGCACTACTTATGTGTTCAGCTTTTTGTGGTTGTTATTTTAAGGGTGAGACTGTGAATTTGGCCTTTTCTCCTATAGTCGTCTTTGGCTTGGGATATGAGAAAAGCCCATTACAGCATGGAGGGTTTGGGTGTTTGGGCAGGCTTGACACAGAGGTGATGAAGTGTTTGTTTATGGTTATGAGTCTGAACCCAGCACTGCTGATTAGTACTGCAGACTTTACATGTCTCAGACAGGAGCAGATGGAAATGGACTCTTTATAGGCCCACTACTTACCTGTTTAGAGGACTGGAAATCCACAGAACTGTTTATTATGGGGAAATGCATCATTCACATAATAATAATAATAATAATAATAATAATAAAAATAAGTGCTTTACAGTATTACAATGGTACAACAAAACATGTAACAGATGCATAACTACAAAAAAGGGGCATCAAAACAAGACAAACTACCCTGCATATAGAAGATGGAGTGAAAAACAGGAAATACTTTAATTTAACTAAAAGCTTGCCTGACTAAATAAGATCGTAGGGACGAGTAATAATCATGAATAACATTTCAGATATTTTTTCTGTGAAGTGTTGCTCTGTTGTCTTAGATTTAGGGTTTTCTTATATATTATACGATTATTTTTAAGATTACATTCTTAAATATATTATGCAATATTTTGATATTTCGCTTTGCTGGAATTGTAAAATTTGAAGTACAATCCTCTCTTAGTCCCTTCCTTTTGGTCTGCCTTTCTTCCATCTCCCATTCCTGCTTGCCTCTACTTCCACTGATCATGATTAATGGACAGACAACGGACTCTCTCTCTCTCTCTCTCGCTCTCTCTCTGTCTCACACACACACACACACACACACACACACACACAGAGCAGTGCATTCTCTGGTTTAACATTTGAAACATTTAGCCGTACATCCCTTTCCCATACCCCCTTTATTTCGCTGTTTCCCGGGTCATCATGCTGGAAGGTCAAGGCCCACTCTAATGCCATACAAAGAGACATAGATTGATAATTAAGACCCAGTAGCCTGCAGAAAAGCCCCTCTAATGTGATTTATACCTATAGATTTTCTGTCAGATATGAAATGTTGTCGTTCAAATTGAAGAGGAGGACCCATTATAAAGCACTTTACTGGCTTTACTGGTAACTTTGGGAAAGCAGGTTGCATTTGTTCAGCCATGCATCTGGATTGATAGTGTACTGTATCATTGTTGTACCAATGGGTTAGCTTAAGGTTAATTTAATAAGGACAGCAATATACAACTGATGCAGCATTAACAATTGAATCATGAGTTTTCATTATTGATATTGCAGCCTTATTGTTTTAACAGCTGCCCTTAGAGCATGCAGAATAAAACACAAATGGACCAGAGCAAGCATAATTATCTATGTTGCTAGCCGTTACCATAAAAAGCACATGATGTTGATCCTTTTTCCTTCATCTATTTTTCTTATGTTCATCTTTATACAGAAATACCTTTTTAAAACAATTCTTTCAGAGTGAGTCAGCACTATGGTTCTGCAATCAAAATTGGTTTTAAAACAGAGATGGAAAATCAAAGTACTGATTCAAATTATGGCTGTTATTTTCAGTAGGTGTTTTAGGTTTACCATCTCCGCAGAGTTCAAAGGCCCATTCTGATAACAAATTCCGACAGAGAAAAATTTCCTCCCTGTGCATTGTGGGTATTGTGTGATTTGGTGTGCCGGAGGGCATTAGTAAATACGTGTCCACTGTTATTAATCACCATGACACGAGGACAGAAATGACCCTATGCTTTTCATTTGGTTCTACTCAGGGTAGAATTTCGATACGTAAAAAAACAGTTGTGTTCGTGTCTGTATTGTTCCTTCTTATAGTCTTCTTTAGCCCAGATGTCTTATTTACCAGACAATAATAAAATGTACTCATTGTACTATATGATTACATCTCTTGACACAGTGGTTCATATATTTACAATGCTAACACTCATGATGCCTCCAGTTGCAGTATATATGATGTGTTTCTGCTTTCTCCTGCCCAGTCTTACTGTGCTCAGTACGCAGCAGATAAGCGAGATGAGGAGAAGATGTGTGACCACCTGATCCGAGCCGCCAAGTACCGTGACCATGTGACAGCCACACAGCTCATCCAGAAGATAGTGAACATCCTGACTGACAAACATGGAGCCTGGGGAAACTCCTCCATCAGGTAAAACACAGGCTGTGCCCAAAAACTACACTAAAATAATTAGCTTGCTGAATTAGACTGTGTCTATGGAGTTCTAACCATGGTACATACATTCAGTGCAGTACTCATTCAGAACATGGTGATTTTTACATTCTAACGTTGTCATTTTACAGTAAGTACAGTGACATTGAAGAATTTGCCTGCAAAAGCATTTTAAAATTCATTATAATGAAAAAACCTGTTAAGGTACCAGTGCCAAGACATTTTTAACAGACAATAAAGTTACAATGTTACATTAAAGTGGAGCATTGTATACAAGAGGATGCACCTGTTTTAGAACGAAAAAAAAGTATATTCCACGTTCAGACCATTTAATGCTTGTAAAGCATTCAGACCATTGTAATGGTTTTTATCTTATCATATTGTAATCTTTCTCATCCCCCAATAGTCATGAGTTTGATTGAATTAGCTTTGCACTGGTGGAAATGTCAGGATGTATGATCCACTGACTTTGGAGAGAGATGAAAGCCATTTAAACAGCTCTGCGCCCATTAAAAACAGGAAACCTTATCCTCTGTGTTTGTTTCATCAAATAGGCAGCAGAATCCAATGGAGCTATTCCCTAATGATGGCTGTTTGTGCAGGTAGTGTGTAATGGTGAGCTGGAGAGACGGCCGCTGGCTCACGCTTGTTAGGCTCAACCAACTCTCCAGAGACTCGTCTGGCGAGGCTCAGTTTGCCATTGGATCAGGACTTGCTCTCTTTGTTTTCCTTTTTCTATTTTTTCCTCTTATTGTCTCCGTTTGTGCTGTATTTTGTCATTTTTTTTCTTTCCTTGATCCCATTTCTCTCCCACCTCTCCTCCTTCCATCTCTTTCTTTCTATTAGTTTACATGTGTACTCACACAAGGCTATGTTATTTGCTATGGAGATTGTGTTCTACGAGCCCTGGCCAGACACTCCCCCATTACCGGCCCTTTATGCTGTTGTGCTATTGATGGTTTTCCTAATGGCTGCCGATGGGCGCAGGGAGCCACTGGCACTGGGCCTTGGAGTGCAGCGCTCTTTTAATAAATCACAATCAGTCCCGTGCCATTACATCAATATTTTTGGTCAATTACTGTGAAGGTCAGGTGGTGCAGCTTCGCACCAGAGCCCGTGGCATGCGGGCATAGGAGAAACATCTGGTGCCGCAAACCTCCGAAAAGAAAATAAGTAAGAGAAGGAGGAGGCGGACACAGAAAACAAACTTACAAGCGGACCTGCATACCTACAGGCATCCTAACATAAGAGACATTCTGTACACTGTCACATGTCCACACAGACGCATACACAAGTGTGTGCGTGCACACACAGAGGTTTAAATATGTGGTGCTGCAACATCCCTCCCAGTAAACACGAAGGGGAGGGGAAGAACGGATAGACACATACAAACACACATCCTTTTCCCCGCTGTGAAAATGAAATCCAGGAACACAAAGACAATACGCAGCTATGATTACGACCTTTTGTTGCTCGGGTGTAAAATCCAAGCCTGCCTGCTCACACTCCATAAAAACGTATTCCCTAAAGTTTCCATTCAATAAACGGTCTGAAAATGAAAATATTATTTTCTCACAAGCTGATGGGAATTGTTGTTTCCTCACGGCAGGCATCTAATATCTTCTGACACAGTGTGACCCGCCTGAACGCAATTTGTGTCTTAATATCCAGCTTACAGCGGCCCAGGCCTCTGGAGAAAATAGGTGTTAGGTGATTTTCCCTTTCTTTTCCCCTGCTTCATCTTTCCTGTTTCTCTCTCTCTCTCTCTCTCTCTCTCTCTCGCTTTCACAACACAATTTTCTCTCTTTCTTTGTTTCTTTTTCTCTCAATCCTCAATCCTCGTCCTTTCTTGTTTCACTATCTACTTCAATTGTATTACTGAGTGTCCAGGGAGGTTTCCCTCCAACAGACAAAAGAACCATCCATCGTTTTTCTGCCCTTGTCTGTCATCTTGTGTCAAGGGATAGACGGATCCACAAACAGACAGACAAACAGACAGACAGACTGGGCGACTACCTGTTCATCCATACATTTATGTCACAGTACCTTGAGACTCAGGTGTACAACATGCCAGCCTGCTGTCTGGTTAAGAAGAAGAAAAAAACAGCCAGAGTAAATGAACAGCCAGCAAGGTGGCCGCAAATGAAACTGGCAGATGTCATTTTTTTCTCCCCAACCCTTCAGTTTTTTTTCTCCTTTTCTTTGAGCTTGGGTCCACTGAGCATCCAGACTGCTGTGGTGTTTATTTGGGTCAGGAATCATCTTTCATGTATATGACACCTAGGCAAAGTAGACGGACGGAGAGGGGAGATGAGGGCAGATGATGGAGAACGCCAACTCACAGTCTCTGGGGACACGCACTACTCTCCTCTTTTTCCCCTCTCATACCTTCTCTTTATTGCATTCTAATAGGCTGACTAATGTACCATGGAAGTTCACTCTGGATGCAGGAAGCAGGGGAAGTAAAAGGAAGGTAGCTGCAGCTGAAAAAGGATGTGGATTGTGATGTAGAAACAGTGTGCATACAAATGTTTTTTTTACTGAGTTGTTGATGATAATTGTATCCCCCGGCGACGAGTCGGGGGATACTATGGATCAGCGATCATCACGCGTCCGCCGCCGCAGACACTTGCTTGTGAACGCTCTACCAGTCACATTTCTTTACCGATTTGTTTTACATTTTAATAGCACATTTATATGGCTTAGTACTCGGCGGCAGAATATTTTTTTTTAAAATATCTTAACATTTTACCATTTTATGGGGGAAAACATGGAGCTTGTGAACGCTCTGCACTGTACAATTCTCTTCTCAAATTGTGATAGCATATAGATATGGTTCAGTACACGGGGCCAGACAAAAATTTTGAAAATAGTTCAATATTTGACTGTTGTATGGGTCAAATATTGTGGTTTTGGCCTATTTAAGCACATGGAGCTTGTGAGTGCTCTGCAAGGTATAATTATTCACAGTTTTCTCTGAAATTGTGGTGGGACACATATATGGGTCAGTATATAGCACCAGATGAAAATTGTCAAAATATTTGACCATTTTACAGGGAAAAAACATTGAGATTTTGGCCTATTTAGGCACATATTACACCGTTAACACTAATTCTTGAAAGCTTCAACCGATTGGCTTGAGATCTTCAGAGAACATTGGAAGTGGTGCAAGGATGAACCCCATGGAAACCACCCGATCCAATATGGCCCGATCACCTCCAATATGGCCCAATCGCCAGGGGTCAGTAGGTCAAATTTTTGGGGGTTTCTCCGCCCGTTAACACCCTTGAACGCTTGAACCGATTAACTCCTTGAAAATGTTATATTAGTTCTCGGCACCAGACGAAAACCTTTGACGAACTTCTAATTCATTAAGTTATTAAGGCAACTGTTACAAAGATGGACCATATTGAAAGTCACCT
>OMLI01075275.1:0-11621 GCA_900302605.1 Rondeletia loricata | reverse complement strand
ATGTTTATGTACACGCACGCACACACACACACACACACACACACACACACACACACACACACACACACACACACACACACACACACACACACACACACACCCACACACACACACACACACACACACACACACACACACACACACACACACTTCTTGCCTACTCTCAACTCCTTCCATCCTGTGTGTGTCAGGTGCTACAGGATCAGGCTGTTCCTTCATCCATGAGGTCAGGAAAGATGAGGACATATATTCCCCCATTTTACGCAAACTCTTCAACGAGTCACATCACATCTTCGTTGGACTGCAGACAATCAGAGAGGATCTGCCCAGCAAGAACAAGAAACCCCAGTAAGGTCACCTGACGGGGGAATTCTGTCTTCCAGTGCATGTGACTGTGGTGCTGCTCGTATGATATAAGCCTCTTTAGGAATAGCAGATGAAGCACCCACAAGATAAATGATGGTGATTTGCCACATCTGTCTTTGTCTTACTCCTCAGATTTGTCAGCATCAGTAAGAACTACAGATCTGTGATACGAGCCTGCATGGAGGAGCTTCAACAAGTTGCAGGTGTAGTATTTGAAATGTTATGGTGACATATTTTAGTCTTTCATGGGATTACTCTATGATCGTCAAATTGATCCTGTTCTCCCATTCTGCAGTTTCTACACAAGATGCAGAATTGGCCACGCAGTATGGAAATCAGGTATGAATGCATGCATGTGTGCCACCACACCCAGAGACTGATATCCTTATATCCAAAGTCAACAAATGCACATGCAGTAAGCCTTTGTGATAGATATTGACAGAAACTTCTAAGCTAAGTCATGGAGCAATTAATACTAGAATACATCTCTATTGCTGAAGCATACTTATTTAATGTGGTAGGATGCAGCATCTTCTGACTGAAATTTGCTTTCTGGCTATTCTGTTGCCAGTGACACTCTTCTAACATATGTGTTTGTCATGACAGGTGTCCATTCTGTTGGCCATAGAGCTGATCTGGAATCTGTGTGAAGTGCTGTTCATTGATGCTGCTCCAGGTAAGAGTTTGACTTTGTGCTAATGCTTAATCTCTCTCTCTCTCTCTCTCTCTCTCTCTCTCTCTCTCTCTCTCTCTCTCTCTCTCACACATGTGATTACCTGTCTTTGAAACCATTAAGAGGTTTAAACCTAAATTTGTGTATGTGATTACTCAGCGGGTTCCCTGTTGCTCCACCTGCTGGACTGGGTGAGGTTGCACAAGGCTGACGTGGATGAGAAGGCCAGGGAGGTGCTGCAAAGTGAGAGTCCTGCCGAGCACCACAGCTACTGGGATGTGGTAGGTGCAACACACACCTCTTCGAAACTTTCTCTTTTGATCTCTGATGTAAGGATTTTGGGAGGAGTGTGAAGATGATTTTGAATTGACTTTTTCTCTATCCCAAAATGAGCAGACAGATGGACCCTCAGAAATGCAGTCATCACTGTTCATTTGCATTTTGTCTGACTTTGAATGCAGCGTGAAATCTCAACCATCGTATCTTTTGTGTCCCTGCTGTGTAGGTGGTGAGCTATGTGCTGCAGGGCAAGTTGGACGAAGCCAGACAGATGCTGGTGAAGCAGGCCACCCTGCATCCCGCTGCCAGGAGCATGTACAAGCTGATGGACAAGCTGCTCAGCAAGATGCCCATCTATAACGTAGGATACCCTTATTATGGTTTATTTCATCGTGTAGATTCAGTCTGTTTTTCAAGATCATTTTTGAGTGTTATTCTATACACTTGATGGCTTTTTGATTTGATTTGATTTGATTTATTTGGTGATAATTACATAGAAGACAACAAAGTATCACCGAGGATAAAAACACAATAAAGCACAAGTGCTTATTTCCATTGTGGTCCTCTAATGGCAAGAATGGTTTTGCACACAGTTTGATCAGTTTTATCCACCAAATACAACGGGTGCACAAGGAATTTTACTTGGTTAATTGGTGGTAACACATTGCAAGACAGTTGCACAATACGGGATTTACACAACAGGTACAGGATCAAATGTAATGGGACTTCACATACAGTGCAGACAAGGCATACTGTTTGAGAGAATGCAAAGTGATATTACATATTTGATGCATAAACTTGTTTGTTTTGGCATATCAGTTCTATTTTTTTGAAGTACCATCATTTCCAGTGATTTGTGAGTGTCATCATTCCTTGTCATCAAGCATGTCTCCTTATTACTGGATCTCACTATCTCACTGACTCCTCCCATCCAGAACCAGTTCTATTTACATAATGACCTCTAATAATAAATGTAATTCATCACATACTTTGAAAATAAGAATATGATAAAAACCTAGACAGTATCAAAAGTCATAGAAGTAAATAATAATAAAGAGGAAGGATAACATATATAAAATGGGAAGGAAAATGGAATGGACAATTTTATATGACCTTTCAGTTTTCTTAACATTTACTTAGCTGCAGTGGCCTCACACAGCATGGAAGTTGCCCCCAGAGGTAGAAAAATGTAAATCTGATGAAAATTAATCTTACTGCTCAGCCCGCTCCCACAAAAACTAGGAATTATAATTACAATTACAGCACAGTTGTCCATATATCATGATTTAAATAAGAATACCGGTGTCATTTAGAGTTATAACCCATTTACTACTGTCTACGTCTAGTTTACATTTCCCCCCATTCATTTTGCAATGTATGTAATTGTATGTAATTAGATATTTAAACATTTACTTGTTTTTCATATTTTTTTTAAATACAAACTTTAAAGTGTCAAAACCTAGCTTGAAAATAACTGCTGTCCCTGCTAACAAAGACCGTAGATATAAAGATGTGACAGAGTTTCTAAGGCGACATGTTTTTGAGGGATTATTTCCTGGTGGAGACTTCTGTTTCTTCCAGTTGGTAATAAAATGTAAACTTATAAAACCTACCTACAGCGGCTTTAACCTCTGACCTCTGTGTGATAATCCTCCAGCCCGGCGGCACCCAGACGCTGACAGACTTTGATGTGAAGTGGAGACACTGGCATGAGGAGGTCGACTGCTGCCTGCAGGACAACTCCTTCGCTAGCAACCTCCACCTGGAGCTCATCTGTAAGGTGAGTGGCACTGGGCCCCCAGTGGTCCCAACTCTGGTCAATGGCTGTGTGTATTTGTTTTAGAGGCAGTGGTACTGATGGACATGAGCTGAAAGGATGTGGCGTCTCCCGCCGCCACGTCGCGGGCGATGAGGAATGTCTAGTTTAACCACCTATCTATTTTGACCCAGTCACCCAAACTACTGTAACTCCTTAATGCTTTAAGGAGTTCATATTAATACTTCCCATGTGTTATGTGAAATATGTTGACATAGAAATATTTGCCAATTAATGCATTTATTAGTATAATTAGTGACCTCATTTGCATAACTGGTTATGTTGAATATATCATGGTGATTATGGTAGGACATTAGGCAGCTCAAGTGCCTCTTGTTTGTTTGTCTGCCCATCTACTTGTTGAATGTATATGTAGAGTGATATGTATTGTATATCATGTGTACTGTGTTACTATATACATTTTCCATAGGTTTGTGCACCAATGCTTCCAAGACAAATTATTGTGCATTTATTGTACTTGATGAATAAAATGATTCTGAATCATCCTAACTATTCATCCAAAACTATCTCTTAACCTTTTCCCATTTGTTTTCCTCTTTAATCTTATGTGTGTGTGTAGATCCTAGTAGGGGATGAGGACACTCTGCTGCAGCAGAAGGAGCTGCTGAGTACCTGGTACCACTTCCTGGTCACCAGACTGCTCTTCTCCCACCCCACAGTCAAACCCACCGAGTTACATTACTACGCACAGGTACACTACACTCACTGCTGCTGCATTACTCATTCATACGCAGGTATACAGCGCTCACTGCTATTACATTATTTGCTATACAAAGGGGCTACCACACTCACTGTTATTACATAACCTGTCATACATAGGTAGACTGCACTAACGGCTACTAGATTATCCATCAGTCATACACGGGTGCTTCTGCCCTCACTGCTACTACATTACTTGTCATTTATATACATGTATACCATAGGGATGAGTTATAATTTAGGCTTAGAGGTGCAGGCGATTTCACATTTTTCAATATTCGCTCTCAATAAACCATTCGAAAATCATTTTGGCCTGTCATGCACATCCCTAGTATACCATACTTACTGCGATTACAGTAACCATCCTAGATAAAAGGTACATTTGCCATTATGTAGAAGTACAAAAATAAAGAACAGTTGTGTAAAACATTCATTTATAAATAATGTGGGTAAAATATTATCCAAATAATTGTTCTGTCATGGAAGCATATGGTACTGGGATTTTTTCAGTGAACTCTAGTGTGGTGGGTAGAGTAGTTAACTGTGTGTGTGTGTGTGTGTGTGTGTTTGTGTGTGTTTGTAGTCGTGCATGGCCATGTTTCTAGACTCAAGGGGTGTCCCAGAGCCCCTGGACAGCATCTTACTGGCTGCGTTTGAGTTTGACATCCACCAGGTCATCAAGGACTGCAGGTAACACGCACAATTCTGCACATACATACAACCCCACAGTGCATGGTTCCCTGTTTTAACAGTCTTTATCTTTTATAACATACTATTGCCTAATTGCCACTGTGTATTGTTTTAAGCATTGCTCTCAACAACTGGTGGTTTGTGGCCCATTTGACGGATCTCCTGGATCACTGCAAACTTCTCCAGTCTCACAATCTACAGTAAGTACTCTGTTCGGCTGTGTGTATGCTCGCATACAAATTTAATCCGGAGATAACAAGATTGCACCAGTGCTGCCTCTAACATTGACCACATTATTCTGTTGTGTGTTCAGTTTTGGCTCCAACCTGAGAGAGTTTCTCCTGCTGGAGTATGCCTCGGGTCTCTTCACTCATCACAGGTAAGGTTATCTTCACCACAATGTGATATTTATACCTGTATGAGCTTCCTACACAGGTATGGAAAGTCTGGAAAATACATTTATTCATTTAAGGTCTTGGAAACTTTGCACAAAAGCATGGGGGAATATTGTTATTCCATCCTCATACACATGGCTTGACATTTTATGTCGTCGTAGAGCCCTTTGTCATTTTACACTTTGTGATTTTTGTTGTTGTGAAGAATAACCTTTGGCTATTAGAGCATACATCATACTCAACACTGACCCACAATCTTCAAATCCAATTTTTTAAAAGTATGGAATTTTGAAATAGAAAATGTGTAGGAAACCTAGAATGAGATGATTTAAGGGGTTGCAAGATGATTTATGAAATGTGGGAAAATATATTTCTAATATACAATTTATTATGTTTCTAAACTTTGTGCTAAATGCCTTTGTCTTGTGAAATAATGACTGTTTGCAGCCTATAGGCTACTTCTGATAATTAATCAGTAAAGTAGCCTGAAAAGGGAAAATAAAAATCATCATTCAGTTTCAAAGTTCCCCATTCTTAATGTTGAGGCCTGCAGTAGGGGGTTATGAGCAGGCATAGCTTTGTTTAGGGGTTTGCAAGCCACTGCCCTAAGAAGATGCCGGCACAGCTGAAACGCAGCCTAATGTTATTTTGTTAGGCCTGTACAAATGGCTCACCTTATGGATTGTTTGTGTGTTAAGTCTGTGGCAGTTGGCAGTGGACTACTTTGATCACTGCCCAGAGTTTGGCCGTGTCTACCTGGAGCTGCAGATTGAGCGCGTGCCGTTGGACACGGAGCGCAAAGCCCTCAAGGTGCTCAGGATCTGTGAGCAGAGGCAGATGTCAGAGCAAGGTAGTTATTTCTTTCTCAGTCCCTCTCTCGTTCTCTCTATCCACCTGTCGTACACAAACACAGACACAAAGGCAAAGTTACCCGTTTTCCTGATGCAGTAGAGACTTAACCTTAAACTTTTGTTATGTTTATCCAGTGCGGAGTATCTGTAAGATCATGGCCAAGCAGGCTCTGAGGAACAACCGACTGGGCTCTGCTCTTTCCTGGAGCATCAGGGCCAAAGATGCTGCCTTTGCCACCCTCATTTCAGAGAGGTTAGTGCCCTTCACAGGGCTCTTATTCATAGAGATGTCCCTCAACACTAACTGTGAGTGTGCTGGAACCCAGGCACTATGATGGGCAAAACTTCAAAAATGCCAAAATTTTCATGCCTGCCCATGAACTTTTTTCACATCAAAAAGAGTGCCTTGTCTTCTTTGCCTCAACACTGTCTCTATCATGGACTCTAAAGAGCAACCTTTTTGCAAGAATCTTTGAAAACATTTGATTCTGGAACATGAAGCGAGGACACACTCTTGTATCCTCCTCAAACTTAGAATTAAGTTCAGTCCCTACCAGATGATATTTGAAGTTATGATCATGCATGAAGAAAACAAGAGGTGGGAGAAGGAGGGGTATTGTGGTGGTGGTACTGTGTCATCCTAGTATTGTTCCAACGCCTTTAAATGAGATGTAGTTCAGTTCACACAGCATAGAGAGAATGGCTAGAAGGCATTACATTGTGGTAGATTCAGAATAGATCAAGCATTATACATGTATCTGAGCTCTCAGATAAATTACAGCTTGTGGTTCTCCCTGTGAAAGCACCTCATTGTCAAAGATCAGGCTCCCTCTCTCCATGTGGGTTTAATGGTGTGAGTCTGTGTGTCAGGTTCCTACAGGACTACTGCGCCAGAGGGACCTTCTCTGATCTGGACCTGATCGACAACCTGGGCTCAGCCATGCTGCTCAGTGACAGGCTCACTTTCCTAGGTATGGACTAGGAGCTCACACGCACACCCATTAGTAGCGCTGCTTATCTTGTGACTCAGTGTACCACTCTCACAAGGTTAATGCTATCTACACATCAACTGAGGGGGCATTCAGTCAGACCATATTGTGTCCTGGCCCAGTGTGTACACACAGATCAAAATAAGGCTATGTGCTGCTTTATGCAACAGCATGTGATAGGGGCTTTTTGTGCTGCAAGTGAAAACAGATTAACCATTCATAAAGAAACTCCCAAAGTTTTGATACCAATATAATACTAGCTGTCTTATGTCATGTTTTGTTTAAATAAAAAAAACTCTTCTGGGCCCAACAGAACTCACATTCAAATACTTTGTTTATATGTAGATGGAAACTCAGTACACATTCAATTTCACTGTTTAATTGTAAAAACAACTGTAAATGTATACTGTAAACTGTAAATGTATACTTCTTGATTACGTGTTTTAATGCCAGGTGTTTCATTTATGGAAAAGGCACACAAAGTCTTGCTTCTGTAATCTGAGTACTGTCCCTGCCAACTGCCTGCTCCTATCTGTGAAAATCAATGCCATGCTTGTATTCCTGTGTGGTGGGTATCAGTGGTTTCTCAAGGACTCGAGGAGGGAAGAGTGTAGAAATCAGCATTGTGAAAGTAGATTCCTTGTAAATAAGAGAGAACATTCAGTCCTATAACTGTATACTGTGTGACTACATCTGTGTGAACATCAGCTGGGTAGTTATCGAAAAGCATTCACATGGAACAGCATCAGAGCGTAATGTACCACTGATACTATCACCAGTCCAATGACCCAGTCTTGAGCGTCATGCTACGCTAATAGAGCTAAGCTAACAGGTTTCAAGCCAGTACGTTGCTCTCCTGTCATCCTCAGGGAAGTACCGCGAGTTCCACAGGTTGTATGGAGAGAAGCGTTTCGTGGAGGCGGCCAAGCTGCTCCTCTCCCTCATGACGGCCAAGATTGCCCCCCGCAGCTTCTGGATGACCCTGCTGACCGATGCCCTGCCGCTGCTGGAGCAGAAGGAGGTCAGACGACACACACTCACCTTTCACTAGGGCCGGGCTAAATGGAGGAAATTGTTATCACGATGATCAGAAGAAATTATTTCGATATTGATATATAACTATCTGCAAACATAAAAAAGCATGAACACCATAGGAACTGCCATGATTGCCAAAAAAAGTGAGGTTTCTTTTTCCCCCACAGTCCAACCAGTGTCTGTTGTGCAGCTGGTGTCTCTTATCACTAAATGTTGGCATACCACTACACTATTTGTTCCTTCTTTAGGTGATCTTCTCAGCAGACCAAACCCATGAGCTGATGTTCTGTTTGGAGGAGCTCACCTCCTCAGTCAAGACTACCGCTCCCAGCCCAGACAGACCCATGCAGGTACATCTGTCTCCCCATCCTCCTCACACAGCCTTGATCCTGTTCAGATGATCCATACTGGTGGTGGACTAGTACTATTCACCATTTGTGTACGAAACCTAAGTTCCAATGGCTGGTATGGGGTTTTCCCCCTAAAAAGGTGTTAGGCTTAGTGGCTGCCGATGATGGAGTCCAGTTGTAGATTCATGGCAGCTTGATGACAGAATTGCAAAATATTCAGTGGGGGTTGACTTAAATACAATGCTAAAATCTGAAAGGGGGTTTGGAAATATAGTTTTTACATTTTAAGTAGCCAGCCAACCAAAGCTCTTTATTTTTCCTATTTCAAGGTAAGGTGGGAAGGGCAATTTACCCCCGATTGCCTGCTTGGCTTGTAATACACCGGCTCAAACCCTGCTTATGTACAAAGTGTATTTCTAGCACCAGTTTTCTCTCTGTCATTCCTCTTGCACAATGGCTACAATACAAAGACCTGCCACACCATTAGTGAAGTACGATCTAATACGACTCTAAACTATGTGTATTGGTCATTTCAGGAAGAAGACATTGAGCTTACCAAAGTGGAGCTCCTGAGGCTAGCTCTGGCCAGGAATCTGGCTATGGCTATAGTCAAAGAGGGGACAGTGGAAGCATGATGAATGGTGGACATCCTCAAGAAAGCTCTTTTTGTTTTGCATTTTTTGTACTGTATATAAAGTCAAGTAATCAAAATGTGTTCTTTGATAATAAACACTTTTCATGATGTGCATTGTGTTGAAACGATGGTATTTTGAGTAATACTGCATTGTTATTGATAAGGTAAATAACCTCACAATATCCAGACATCCATTGAAAGAAATCTTTATTTCTTCATGCAGCAAACATAGCACATCATACAGTATGTACAAACTTAACACTCAAGCTCTGCACATCACATGGACACATAACTTGTCATACAGCAGACAATAAGTACATCTATGTACATTAAACACACACACGTGCATCCCATATGACGACAAGTCGAGGACTACCAGAGAAGGTGTGGTGGACTTTGTTTTAGGCAAATATACATACAGTACAGTCCAACACCATCCCACTGTTGTGCACTGAAACGTAGTTGGCGTGGTGACAGATTTCCCCTTTGAGCTACCAAGTTTGTTTGAAATGAGTTTTTTCAGCAGGTCTTGAACTTCAGTTCGGAGATGCTCTGCAATACTAAAACTGAAAATAAATATGACACATCCAATACTGACAAAGGCAGAAAAGTAAACATTCTTAAATAGACAACAAAAAATACATGCCCACTGTGGCTGGAAACACAAAATGAAATGTTGAGAATCTGGCCACGTCACTTTCCATGTAGTTTCAATATATACATAAAAACTAATCACAGGAAATAAAACCAGTTATGGTGTAACTTGGTGATCACAACTCAATAGCATACCTGAATTACCATCTAAAGTGCTGCTGGTCGACCTTGCCATGCTGGCACAATATTCAACATGGTATGATGGTCCACCAACCTAAAACAGTGGGCTACATTAGCTAGTATAATTGTAAAACCCAATATACTTCACCATGTCACAATGCAGGTCCTGATGGCTAAAAACATGACCACTTGATATGCGCTAATATAATCGGTTAGTAAAAACATGAAATCGTCAACTATCTTTCTGCAGCAAGTTCTACCCAACCGCACTTCCTATTTCACAGGTACATTTTCCAGTTAAACTTCTTGCTTGGCCAGAGGAATGAATAAAAGTGCCAGTTTGTTTACAGTAGATCCTTCCCCAAACAGCACAACTGTTGGTCTCTTAAGGGTCTTTATTGGAAGGCTTTCCCCCAGTATCTACAGCAAAACCTTTAGTTTGAAATATTTTGTTATGCTGCGTTGCCTCTTGTCAGTCTGAGGCTGAGCTCTTGTGCATTGGTAATTTATAGTACATTCAAATCTGTTATATTTAGTCTTTATCTCAATACCAGTGACTTGTAAACAACGTTGCTGTATATTTACCACTATATCTCTTTAGTTTGTTAGCTATCTGTGCAGAATAGTATTCAAGCACTGTATAGAAAAAAATCCAGTGTCTGCTGAGAGCTTCTCACTGGCAATAATGACAATGGCAAATAAAGAAAAACAATGAATAAAAGGAATGACAAGCTGAAAGGTAGCATTATGTTGGTACTGCAGCAGAATTTCCCCACCGTTCCCTCCTCTTTCTCTCTCTGGGATATGTGTGAATGCACAAACACCCCTTCATGGAGTATGAATTGGTTTGTCCCCGCTGTGTGGTAGTAGGCCTGGAGACTGCTATAGATGACCCCATGTCTCTGGAGGGGGGAACTGGTCTACCTCTCCAACCTCGTTGCACAGACGCTCTCCTAGTGTGAAAGCCAGCTTGTAGCGCAGACGCACCTTCTCCTGTGAAGACGCAGACACAGAGTTCTTCTAGTGGTCTATAAGCATCTTTCCATCCCAGTGGTGCTCAGACCTTTTCAGCCAGGCCCCCCCCTCTACCATGGACATGTTTGTGTACGACCCCAACCACCAGCTCAATAATTCTGTGCACTTTGTGTATTTCTGTGATCTCTTAAGTGTTGGGAAGTCTCCTACCTTGGTTGGGTTGGCCAGCAGCATGATCTGGGTAATGGAGGCCGGAGGTAGGATGGGGTTAAAGGGTGCCAGGTCTGCTCCTGATGGAGGCTGCAGCTTCACCTTCATTGACTGGTGGAGGATGTAGGGAAGAGTTAACACTGTTACTGAGTTTTGATCAAATTAAAATTATAGGTTGAAACATGTTGTAGGTGACATAGAAGTGACAGTAAACTTGTGCTTGTGGCTGCTGAGTGAGGACCGGTGTGTAACTGTGTATTGTTTGTGGGTGTGTGTGTGTGTGTGTGTGTGATAGCATGGTACCTTGGGCACAGCAGCTTGCAGTACCACACTGTGAACAGGCAGGGGCGCTGTATTGAGCATTGACACCACCATCACCAGTACATCAGGCCTGCCGGGAGGGCAGTCGGACGCAAAGTTGAGCAGCACACGAACCCCGTCCTTGTCATAGGCCGTCACAGGCAGTACTTTACCTGGGGACAGACAAGGCACAGCCAATCAGGAGCTGGCAAGACATGGACCGTCCAATGAGAGACAGAATTAGATAGGACCACTGATAGATGTTATTACACAGGATGCATCACACACACTCCCTGTACCGCTGTCTTCTTCCATTCATTAACAATCTACATCCATCCATCTATTCATCCAAACATTTATCAATCCATAAACTCATCCACCCAGCCTGCCTACCTCCCTCCATCCCTCTCTCTTTCCCCCCCTTATTTCCATCCATCCCTCCCTCTCTCCAGCCCTCACTTGGTCTGATGGCCTCCAGAGGAACATGCACATTGCCCAGGGAGACGTCTGGTCCTCTGGCGGGGCTGCCCTGGAGAGGAGGGTGGCAGGGGGACAGGGAGCGGA
>OMLI01075274.1:0-11564 GCA_900302605.1 Rondeletia loricata | reverse complement strand
TCTCTCTGACCAATCAGTGGTCTGCAGTGTTTCACGTCAGTTTTTGGTATCGGCTCTACCCGCTTGGAACCTGGAGAGAGCAGGTACTAAAAAAAGTACCCAGTACCAGGTACCATCTGCAAATTTTGGCAATGGAAAACCGAAAAAGCAGAGTAGAGTCGAGTCGAGTATGTACCATGCAGTGGGAAAGCGCCATTAGAAAGTTATTTTCTGGTCCTTGAATTAAATCATCCGGGGAAACATGCTCATCACACAACCTTATATCCTGTTTTCTAAGGAGGAGTAAATCCCAGTAACGCATGGCTTGGTACAACTCTCGGTTGTATAGTGGCAGTCTATGAAACGATTTCCCAACTGCGTCCGATATGGCACATGTACGCATATTGCAGGGATATAATTAGTACGATACTTCAGCAAGGGAAATTAGCGAATGTTGTTGCTAGTTGCTTCTTGTTTGTTGTGTTGCGTTTGTGAAATTGAAACTCTCCCCCTCACACTCTAGCGTAATCGCGTTCCTCTCGAGCCACCATAGTCACAGAACTTGAATGGATAGAACGGTCCTTCCACTGTTTCCATCCTGGATCGAGTAAATTTTGATTTGAATGGAAATGACCGTTCTATCCATTCAAGTTCTGTGGGCGCAGCACAGACAGCATTCTACGCTACAGGGAAGTAGATCTGATTTCCATACGCCATCGCAGCGTGTAAAATTTATACTACACACCAACAAAATAAAACTAGATTTGTTTAACAAATTGAATGGATTTAGACGGTTATTTTAAAGAATGCTAGCAGGGTGGACAGTCTGCCCTATGGGAACATGCTAATTGTTAGCATTGGTCCAATCCTGTACAGCTAAAACTGTGAGGCCAGGATAAAATCTGAACAGTCCTACGTACTACTTTGGGGCTCAGTTAAATAGTATCATAATTTTAAAAATGGGTGAACTATCCCTTTAAGGGGGACATGTCCCTTTGTCTCCCCCAAAATCTACACATATGGAGAGGGGGATGACATGCGACAAAGGGCCCAGGCCAGATTCAAACCCAGGACACTGCAGGTACATGGTGGTATGCCCCTTAGCCAACTGAATCACCAGGACGTCCAGCAACTTCACATATTTAAAATAAGATCTGTTTCAAGGAATATAGACCAATGTTAATGAGTTTTGCTCATGTCTATCATATCTCCACCACTTCTAATCCATTTAGATCAATCATTGTTCAGAACATCTTTAATTCAAAGTTGCATTATCTTCCACTGTTCATGGGATCCCATTCAATTTGAAATGCCATTATGCCACAAAATATGCCACTGATAGACATTCTAGTCAGTTGAAAGCCAGAACAGTGTCCATTTTTTTGTTCCAATCGATTTCTTGTTCCTTTCGAGTAAAACCTTGATAACTGACAGCAAGTTCCTGGGTAAGTCGTGTTTAAATCAATACGCTCAGCAGGAAAAACTGTTTGCAGGGGAGTTGACATTTATTTGACAGATATTGTTCATGAGGGAAGTGGACATCCCTCATCCAGGCTGGATGATCCAGCTGGCTCTTCCTGTGGGTTTGATGTGACTGATCGTTACACTTTTCATGTATTCAGTATTAAAGTTTCAGTTAAAGTGAAATAAAAAGTATTCTAAGAAAAACCCCATTAAATAGCAGTTTCTCCTATTAAAATAGTAAATGCAGTGTGTTAAAGTGAGAGTAAGTTTTAGGACCCACTGACTCAAATAAATAGTCACAAACTATTAATGATATTGAATCATGAAATTGTTAATGGAATTGATGTTTTATGTTTGTACTACATGAGTAAAACCAGACTGCTGGTATCTTCCTTTGGTTGACTCTTGCATCTCAATGTATCGGCGTAGGATTTCAGTCATGTGATTGATTCATCCTTACAGTACTAATTGTCCATTTAACCTCACATTTCTGGGGGCAAACTAATCAAAAAGTAACAGAATATCTTCAGAATACATCACATTGTTGGCGTAATGTATCGAATGAGGTCACTGATTACAGTTTTAAATGAGTAATTAATAACCTGCAATTAATTATGTTTTGAAAGTACATTTCTAAACCCTGAATATGGATGGATGACTATATGGATGATTGAATGTACATGCCCTGAACTCAAAGAGCAGCCAAAAATCCTCACGACAATAATAAAGAGGTCACTTCAGCGTGCTTAATTTTCCAATTGAAATAGAATGGAAAATTAGCAAGGAAGAATTTTGCTATTGAAATCTCTCTCGTTTCCACTAGAGTCACAGTGAGCAGAGGGTATTGATTTGGATTTGCCTTTCTAGCACAGAGTCTGGACATTCAATCATCATAAAATCAAGCCTACATTTCATTCTGTGCCAAACAAGAATCCACCCAACAACTGCAGGAGGATAACTGTCTGGTGATACTGATAGGTCACAAGCTTCTAATGCTTGTCTGTCCCAGTAATGCTCGCTTTAAACAGACATTGTTTTAACATAGATGATCGTGGAGGCATATCCATAATCAAAAGCTGAAGCAATATGATTATGAAGCAAAAGTAAAGATTGTCAGCTTTTGACAATCTTTACTTTTGCTTCATATTCATACTTTGATCTGAAATAGAGATTAGATAAGTCTTCAATCAAAAATAACAATTTTAGCTGACTGTCTCAATGTGTCTGTATTTCATACCATCCATTTGCGATGCAGCTCAACAGCATCATTTTAACAAGAGTGCAATAGAATGATTGCTACAGCAATCACCCTAATAAACAACCACTAGGCTGCACCAGAGGACTCAGAATAAAGATAAAACACACTGAACACAGTCATCTCTTTTCAGGACCTTTAATGTGGAGGCCTAAGCAGGCTGGTAGTAGCAGACTGAGCCGTAGTCAATATAGACTACCGGTAGTAAGAGAGCCTTTTCCTCCAAAGACATTGAACTGTGCAAATTGCACACAAAAAAGAAAATTGAACATCTAGATTTCTCAATTAGTTAGGATGGCTGGATGGTTGGATATGGTGAATAATGAATAATGTAATTCAGGCACACCCTACTGTAAAAAAATAAATGAATAAATTAACAAATAACTAAATAAAAATTCAAAAAAATATTAAATATTTTGGAGGTCCAGATGCACCAATTGTTCAAATTTATTTATCCAAATTTTCAGTAAATGATAATAAAAACATGTTAACTTGCATATTGATCTCTGGCTGTGGTCACGTGATGCTACTACTGAAGCGTTTCAAATGACATGTTGCTAACTTAGCTAGTAAGCTACGTTAGCTTTGCTTAGCTGGCCAAATTATGTGGCTAGAGGACAAATGTAGCTTGCTACGTGCCAAGGATGAAATGACTATGGCTTCAGATAGATAAATCGACTATGTCAATAGTCCCACGGACAGTACCGGACTCAGAGGAGAAGAATACGGTAAGTTAGGCCTACTCCAGCTACTAAGCTAACGTTAGCTAACACAGTAATGTTGGCTAATTAGCTAACGCGTTAGCATGCAGCATTAGCACCAGTCACAGTTGTTTGGAGCTACACAACACTCAAGCAAGCAGTTAGTTAGTCTCTCTCAACCAGAATCAGCGTTGTGACACTCATGCATGTTGGCTATCAACTAAACTACGTTACTAAACGTTATGCGTAACTTAACAAGAGAGCTGACAGTTGTGCAGCAAAATAGGAAAGACAATCTGCCTAGCTAACTAGACTGGCCAAACGTTGACTTGTGCCAGCCTTTGACACTTGCAGAAAGGAAGTCAGATACGTATGAGCATGGTTATCAACAACCTGTCTCAGATAGACAGATTCTTTGGAGGACTACCCTCTTGATAGGCAGGTTTCTATTATCAGGTTCTTGCCTGGCTCATTTAGAGAAGATAGGTGGAGTGACACTATAAAGTTTACTGTAGCACAGTGGCTCTAATATTATTGTGCAAACACTCCATCCATTGGATATGAGGAGATGAATTGAGCTCAGTTTTCAAGGATTGTCTTCACAGAAAAGGTGCAAGCGTATCCAACAGAGAGCCTCATCTGTTACACGTGTCACATTTCATTTTAATACAATTAACATCAACTTAAAATCGCTTATCAGCAAGAAATATTAGACTACGCTTTTAATGTAATTCATTTTATGGCCAATCTGGCCCCATAAGATCTGGGCTGATTAGTAATGTTAGGGAATCGGACACTCTGTCATAAAAGTACTGTGCCTTACAATGTGGTTCTCAATCCTGGTCCTTGGGGCCCAGAGCCCTGCTGGTTTTCAATGCAGCCATTTAATCAGGGACATTATACACCTGGGATGCAAGGTGAATGCAATTAAGGGCAATTAACTACCTGGTCAGATAGAAAACCAGCAGTATTCTGGGTTCTGAGGACCAGGCGTGACATCCACTAGTCTAATTAATTGGTGTAGCCTAAGTTTTAGTGATCTTCACAGTACACATTTTTAGCCCATGGTTAATATTAGTCCATGGCTAAAGTTGACCCAGGGTTAATTCAGACCTTTTTCAATCTGTATCCATTTGCCCAGGACCAGGTTCTTATGTCAAGTCTGCCAAATCAGAGTGAACCTTTCCTGGGCTAGCTGATCCTGGTCTATAGCCCAGTTAGCCCAGCATTAAAAAGGTCCTAGAATGCTGTCAGCCCAGGTTTAAGTAGTAGACTATGTCAAACAGGGTTTTGCTGTATGGCACGTTAAGGCAGTCCATTTGGATCTTTTGTTTGCTGTCTGACTGGGATCCCTTTAGACATGACAAAACATGGTGTGAAAAGCACCATCTCATAGGGCATATTTCATTATTGGCAAGCTCAGTGGAAATAGCTCCCATGTCCCTCTCTCATGCTGAGTCATTGGCAACATCTCTATAAGATAACTCTCAACCTTCACAATGTCTCTCACATCCACAACAGATTGGCTTCCCAGTGGACACCAGCTTATGGTTCCACTGAGAATGTGTGTGAAGCATGCTTTTGGTTTGGTTGACTTTATCTTCATAAAGTATCTATTCTATTCTATGAGCTGAAGGGATTGAGGAGGTTTTATGTGGGAACCATATTAGCCCTCTTTCATATAATTAATATTTTATGCAAACAGGTCATCTTTGTCAGGAAGAACACCTTTTCATTCACCAGCCTGTTGTTACCATCAAGAGCTTCCTATAAACCAGGGGTATTCAACCATGTGCCATGGAGGGCAGAGAGTCTGCAGGTTATCATTCCAACCAAAGACTACAGCAGCTGATTTCACTGATTAGATCCTCCTCTCTGGTTGAAGGTGTGGTACTCCGTGAAATCACCTGGTGTAGTCATTGGTTGGAACGAAAACCTGCATACATTTGGCCCTCCATGGCACACAGTTGAATACCCCTGCTATAAACAATGGCAAGTGGTGTTGGGCTCCAGCTGGACAGACTGGTGAATTGATTGGATGGTCTTCTTCCCAGAGGTAATTTAAATTTAAACTTAAATCACTGTCATACTACGTTTTGGTGCCATATCAGTTTGTAAAGAGAAGTGTAGATTACAGTGTCAAAGAAGTCCAAAAACACGTCTGGAAACACACAGGCTCTAACTTTACACCATGAATTATACATACACTACAGGAGCATTGGGTCTCAACTGGTTTTGCATCATCGCCTAAATTTGACCCTGTCCATGAAGTTGCAACAGTTGCCATTAAATAACAATATATTAATCAACTCTTTGTAGAAAAATAAAAATCAACAGACAAAACACGATATTAGCCAAAGTATTCAAAGTCTAATGACATATACTGTAGATTGTGGCCCTTAAATAATAGAAAACACCTTCCTAGCATGAGACTACTACCTCGTATATATGCTACCTGATTTTAAACAGTTGAGTATCCTATTGTTAATTTATTATTTTAATAGTGTATTTACAATTGGATTGATTAATCAATAGATGTCTGAGTAAATCCAGAAAGAACATAATGGCAGTGTGACTCTTGTTTTTGACCCTGAAGACTGATTCAGTTTTGACTCTTGAGACAGGCAGTGGTAGGCCAGGCCTATTTTGTCCGGCAGTGCTGCAGGCAGTACATTGGTAAACTAAAATTTAGGCTACACAAAGTAGTAGGCTATGTTTGTTATTGCTTAATTTTTTTGGCCCCTGAAAAAAAAGTGTCACTCGTCAGGAAAAATGGATCACCATCAGTGAAAGCACAGTATTTTCCCAGCAGGCACACAAGGACACATGAGCACAACATGAGCTTTTTGTTGGCTCAATCCTCCCTAGGAATCAAACAAGCTATTTACCTATAATTTTAATGAGAGGGATGATGCTTTCATGGCTTTGTCTAAAAATGCAACAATAAAGGGAATAGTGGAAATATGATTTGCAGAGGTTTTAAAAGATACAAATGCATTAAGCTTGTAGATAAGTTGGCAACAATACTCACATTGTCTATTTGGGAGAATTTGAATGTAAACAAGTCAAACCATACCTCAGGTAAACTCCTCCCATCTCTTTGATGAGGGCGTTCTAAACAACAGGCATAATCCTTGACCTTTGCCCATCAAAAAGTTAGCATGTGATGTAGAATATGCCTACTCAATTGTTAATGGATCACAGTGAAACACTGAGCTGTAAGGTGCCGTGTTTCACTCGTGCAACACTAGTCAGTACAACGGTGATGAGGCCCATTAGGGCTCTTGGTGTAATTTGAGAAACATTTGGTCCCCAGAGTTAAACTGACACTCATGGTGCATTGTGTGACACCACTCTGATACTGGGCTACATAAATCAGATGTGTAAGTCAAGAAGTGTTGCTTTAAACCAGCACAATAGCCGGTGGATACTGTGGTCACATCAATAATTGATATATGTGGCATCCTACTCCTCAAAATGCAGGATTTAATCTCTTAAAATGTGGTTTATTTGTCCTGTGTTGGTGATCTTGAAGTCAGTGTGGTTTGTAACTCGGCACGTTGGCTCTTAGATGTGCTCCTAGCTCCCACTGTTCTCCCCAGGCCACGCCCACCTGATCCCAGAGGTGCAGCAATCACACTGACACATGAGCTGGTGACATTGTGGCTCAGTTTGCACGTTTCCCTCTCTCCCTTGAGTTATCCTGCCAGGCAACGCTGCTCCTGCTCCTCACAACTAATTTGTGTGCACCTTGTGACTGTTTGCTTAATCAGCAGTAGCTTAGCTTGTGCTTGCCAGTGTTTTTTTTATATTTTATTTATTTATTTTTTGTCGTCTACCTTTCACAATGTTTATTCACACCTTTCAGCCCCTGCCATGGCAGCTGGTGTCAGCCTGCTGAGTGACCTGCCTTACTCCATCAGTGGCGCCTGCAGTGGAGAGATCAGCACAGACATGGAGACAGGTAGGAAGAGCTCTACAACACAGTAGAACAGTACAGGGAAACCTGCTTGATTTTTACTTTGCAAAGCCAAGGCACAGAATTGTTAACTTGCGATGGTCTAAGTAGCCTATTCATAGCTTGTTGAAGTTAGAAGTGAATTAGAAATCAGACAAGATTTTTTATGTGGGCTTATGGGCTAGTCAATATCAAGGTCAGCTTCAGCATCAAGTAATGAACTTGCATATTTCAGATGAAAGAAATTTATTTCAACGGTCATTCTCAAAACTGATTTATTTTTTTACCATTATTATATTTGATTAAAATAACCATACACTATAAGAAATAGTCAAAAACATAATAGTCTGGAGCATAATTGCCTATAAATCATCATTGTAATCAGTGTCCGAAGGCTGTGTGAAAAATCCTACCAGATTTTAAGAAGTGAGTTGAACGAAGTGATGAATAGAATTGTTATAGAATTGTAATAAGTGATTGGGTATTTCAGACCCTGTTACATTGGCAACCCTTGAATGTCATGTCCATATGGTAAATTTTCATCTGTTTTGTAAGGAACATGATGCAAATATATATGCAGAATAAGGCCTTCTATCCAAAGTACAATACCCTACAGCTCCACATTTTACAGCTTTTTGTTAGAATTCTCAAAATTGATGGATGGTCTTCCCTTGTGCTCATTTGTATATAAGATAATAAATCAGTTTCATGATAACCTACTAACTGGTAGAAAACAGAAGTCAACTGATCAGTGTGGTCGATTCTCAGTATATTTAGTGAGCATACTTTCTACTACTAGTGATTCTATGCCTTCTGGCCCTGCAGCCTTCTCTCATACTCACTGTTAGATGCTTACAGCCAGCCTGCCTGCTCTTCCCACAGTGAGCCAACAGTATCAGTTCACCTTTTGGCTTCAATTTGATGGTGTACTGGGCGCTGAATTGTTGGGCAGACTTTCAAGCCCATACAATTATGATAATATTACAGTTACATAGTCTTGTCTTATTTCTGTTCTACTGAGTGGGTGCAAGACTTCCCATTGTTGCTGATCTATTGTTGATATCTTTTTATCTTTAAGAAAAGTATGGGGGGAAATATATAATATATATAACATAAATATAAGTAATTGTACAATTATGATTATTATTATTATTATTAGTAGTAATATAGTTATATTTAAAGAATATATATTATTTTAAAATAAAACTAGACCAAATTAGAAAAGAAAAAATAGAACATGTGATATATGTTTTTCAAATAAATGTAGTTCAGTTAATAGTATATCTTTAACGAATTGGAGAATAGTTTAATCAGCTTATATTCTACAATTGTATATTTGACATTTTTCATTCATTCATTCCTTCAGGTAAAGCTACTAATTTAAATAAACATCCCTGTGCTTTTTGTGTTATGTAAACCACTTTGCTATTATTGATTAAATCAAATAGCAGGGGAAAAAATGCTTAATTGGAAAGACTTTTGTGGAGGCTGTGTGTTGGGTACTTTATGCAAGCCAATGTATGGCCTTTAGATAAAGCAAGTACGGCGTTATCATCTTTCAATAACAAGCCGATCACCTCAGAGAGTGTGTGTGTGTGTGTTCACAATATTCCCATCCGCCTCCTACTGACGACTCTGGAGGTGGTTGTCATGGAGACACTTCAAAAGCTGCTGATGAACTGATAGGTTGTATTGGCCTCTCTTGTGCCAAAGGGTGATTGTTCTGCGATGATTCACCGTGGGCACAGAGTTGTTGAGCCCGGAGCCTCTGTGAGTAGAGAGGCACTAGCGCTGCAACCGGCAACACAGCCTGGACTGTAAGATGCAGCGTTGAGGCCGTCAATCCCTAGCTGCGGAAATCATGGGCAGCGTCAAGAGGCAGGACCGCAGGCACTCGGCCTCAGACATCCTGCTGAAGGTCTTAAAGCGCAAACGGAGCTCTGTCATAGGGATCCTCTCCTCCTCCTCCCAGAGAGTCATGGTGGCCGTCAGTGTAAACCAGGCCCAGCCTCCCACAGAACACAAGACCAGGAGATGTAATGACAGCTTCAGCAGAGCTGCTGATTGTTTACCGCTGATAAAATAACTAGCATTGTGTGTAGAGGGTCTTGACGATGACTTTAGTCACAAGGGAAATTATCCTGAAAGTTTAGGGAAAGCAGTGATGTGTATTGTCATATTGTTTTGATGTTTATTTTTATTTTTTTCAGCCAACGCAAGGGTCCCTACAGCAAAGTACACCAAGATGGGGGAGACACTAAGGCATGTCATCCCTGGTCACATGCAGTGCTCCATGGCATGTGGAGGGAAAGCCTGTAAATATGAGAACCCCTCTCGCTGGAGTGATGAGGAGCAAGCCATCAAAGGACTCTACTCATCCTGGTAAGTTGTGCACTCATAACACAACCCTTTTGCTTTGTACTGTAATGCTTTGTCTCTTTTTGAAGTGGAATAATTGAACAAATCAGAGCTTCTGTTTCAATGCATCACTATGTCTGCATGGCTGCTTTGTTATCTTGAGCTCTTGCAAGTTTTGTGTTTTTGCTTTGTATTAAAGTGAAAGCATCAGAAATTGCCTTCCATCCTAATCAATCCTAGTCAAACATTTCTTTCTGTTTATAATTATGCCGTATACCACTGACACAACCCCCCCCCGCCCCTCCCCCACTAATGTTTTTGTATTTTCAGAAATTTTTCCTACATTTTCCAATGCCCACTCCTTAATCTAACCTGTAATATCCTCCACTTACAGGATTACAGACAACTTGCTAGCTATGGCAAGGCCTTCCACTGAAATTATAGAGAAATATAATATAATTGAACAATTTCAAAGGTACAGTAGTTTCATTTTTTTGCAAACCTTATTTGAATTTGAAATAGAAAGTTTGATTTACTTTTTATGTGACGCTTTATTCACAATTTGAAAAACAATGAAATGAAGAAGACTGATTATTGAATGATTTGTAGCCGTATATGTTAAGCTGCAATGCTCTCAGATGTTGGTATCAAATGAGTACTGTGAATGTATGTAGTCTGTTGTCTTGTGGTCTGTTGTCTGGAGTGTTCTGCTTGCTGACATGGGCATGTTGCTGTGCTCAGGTGTGGTTTGAAGACGGTCATTAACCTGCAGCGCCCTGGAGAACACGCCAGCTGTGGCAACTCACTGCAGCAGGAGAGTGGTTTCACTTACCGACCTGAAACCTTCATGGAGGCAGGCAGTGAGTCTCTCTGTCCATCCACCATCACCAGCACATGGCCAGACTCACTTAGAAGGGTGAAACATACCAACATGCATATATGTATTGGTAGTGTGATTTACAGACTAGGTAGGTGATTGGCGAGCTTAGGGAAAAAAACTAAATCTTGAATGTTGGTGGTGGACTGCAAATGACCTGATGGAGATATGCGTGCTGAAAATGTTCTACAAGTTTGATGTCAGTCTAGGGTCGTGTTCACACTATTCTGCATTTTTCAAAATGCCAGTGCCTGCTTTTGCTCCTAGTGTCTTTTTAGACAGTGTAGTGCTTTCTAAAATTGAGAAAAATTCAAGGTTTTGGAGGAGACCGCATAATATGGACCAATCACAATGAAGAAGATGCAGGGTTTAATGGTACATTAGCAGCTGACAATTTACAACAACAACAACTTGAATGAAAATGGAGAAAGTAGTGGTAGAAAAGTTGGTAGTAGTTAGCGAATTCCCAGAAACTCTTGATTGTCAGTCACATTGGCTGTGTTGCAGGAGTTTCTGGTAAGTCTGAGAGTTGTACATACCGGTAAGTACTGTTTTTTTTTCTTCTTCTTTTTTCCTTTTGGCACAATATGTGGTAGTGGCTGCACTTTTTCTACAAAACTGTAGACTATTAAATGATTAATGTGGACATGGCCTTATATAGGAGGCTGAGGTAGATTTAAGATTTGCTTCAGTAATGTCAAATTTGTGCTTTTCTTCCATTTGCAACTTTTGAGATAAGATGGTACAGGCATTTGGCCCCTGGTCAATTAAGTATATCTGGGGCAAAGTCATGTCATGTCTAATGGTATTGACTTAACATTGTAGTATTTCCATTTTGTTTGTTTTCCTGTTACATACTGTGGTGGTGCTTGCCACCGTGGGTTCCCTCACAGCCCAAGAACGTTCGGAGACAGTCTCTTTGTTTACTCCCCCGTGGGGTTTTATTGTAAACACACACGAATACGCTTACAC
>OMLI01075259.1:0-12537 GCA_900302605.1 Rondeletia loricata | reverse complement strand
TCATACTCAGACCTCGTTACGCAATCTGGGCGCGCTTGGGATTCCATTGCACTTCTTGCATTCTTTTGAATCTCCCGTGGCTGCAATGCAGGAAGTGCAATGGTATCCCTGCGCGCCCAGATTGCGTCAGCTAGAAGCCAAGCGTAAACGTCGTCTGATAGGGCAGAACTTGTCAACTGTTGTCCCGCCTCCTGCCAATCACAGGCGAACAACTAGGAAGTAAAATTCCACTAGTTCAACTAGTGCACGATTTCTGTATTAATTTAACAGAAAACTAGGCTGAAAATTAAAAAAATAAAGGTACCGTTCCTTTCAACACCATTGTGTTGTTAAATAGAGGTTGGTTAGAATGACTTTGAGTGACTTTTAAAATCGTTCTTTTTACAACAAATACATCAAAATTTAATTCCAGGAGCAATGAAGATGAAAACTATCTGGGGTGATTGTTAGAGGTGCTACGAAGTCGAGAATGAGGTAAATTTGCCCTACCGCTGAAATATTCCTTTAACGTTCATCTCATTGAACAGAATGGTAATGTTAGGTGTGATGTCAAACAAGACTGACATTTTCAAATAATATTCCTTAAAATGTTCTGTTTTTAAATCAAATTAGCTTGTTAACATAATTTACACAGCAGAATTGTGTGTCACGATATCCCAAAATCACCATATCATGACGATATGATTACACTGAAAGACGATAAACGATAATATTGAATTATTGCCCAGCCCTACCACCACCATTATTTTGTTTTGTTAATCATAAAATTTTAAACAAATCATACAATGCAGAGGTACCAAACTTTCGCACATCCACTCCATTACACACTCACCCCCATTCCTGAGTTCCCTTGTGCTGCTGCCGACTTTGTAAACCTGTTGCTGCTGCATCTTCCTCTCCTTCATGTGAGCAAACATCTTGGCTGGGGACATCAGAGGAAGTTTTGCCAGAACAACGCAACACCCTGTTCAAACAGCAAGACCATAAACAGCAGTGAGGTATAGAGTGAAATGAGTAAGCGAGCGAATGGGGATGGGTGGGTGAATAGGAAGCGGTGAAGGAAAATTGTTTCACTGATAACAAAGCAGCAATGATCTCTTGATGAATGAAGGCAGTCTCACGTTTCTTTGAGATGGAGGTCCGCGGTGAGTCACGGAGGAGCGGGTCTTCTACCAGGACGGGACGTCGCTTCACAGCTGGTGGCGACATGCCACCACTGGGATCAGTCTCTGATCGGTTGTCAGTGGCATCCAGCCTGTATGGGTTCATCTCTGATTGGTTAGCAGGGAACGAACTTCCTGGAACAATACCAAAAACCTCCATGCTGGGGTTGTTGTGAGTCTTATCCTCATCGAAAGCAGTGGAGGTTGGCCTTCCTTGTGGCTGACAGATGTGGCCTATGAAACATTAGACATGATTGACAGAAATAATTTATAATAATGGACTTGTGACTCCTCACATTTCAAAATGCTGCACTCAAAATGCTTCACTACATTCTCACCTCCATTGCTGAGCTCCCTTGTACTGCTGCTGACTTTGTAAAACTCTTGCTGCGGCTCCCACTTTCTCTCCCTCTCCTTCATGTGAGCAAACATCTTGGCTGGGGACATCGGAGGAAGACTGTCGAGAGAAACACACACCTCCCCAAACGCATTCCTTCCACAGCCATCTTCTGTAGACAATTTAGGCGGCTGCCCCTTTATTGGAGTTCTGTTGGTCATCTTAAAGACATCCAAGTCTCTGTTAAGAGGTGATGGTCTCTGGATTTGCTTTGTATTGACAAGAGTAAAGGAATGAGACTCAGCTGTTGGCTCCAGGACAGGTCTCTTTGTCGGTGTGTATCCGTTTCTTGGTTTAAAAGAATTTCCTATGTCCTTCATAGGAGGCATTTCCTGTAGATGTTTGCTGCTTAAGTCAGAGAATTTGTAGCTCAGGCTTTTCCTTGGAGGTGATGTAGGTGAGAGGGTCAAGGCCTCAGCTTCAACATGATCAAAATGTAACTTTTGATTCTCCTTGGTCATGTCAAATGTCCAAGTGTTCTCTTTTCCCTTCCTGGGCGAGTTAAATTCTGCTCCCTGCTTCTCCCTAACTCTAAAGAGCATATCCTTCTCTGTTTGAATCCCCTCCTTCACACACGTCGCCCCACTCTGAACTTTGGATTTCAGCTTAGCAAACACCTTGGCAGGAGACTCAAACTGTGCCTTGGTGTGTTGCAGTGGATGGTGATGTGATCCCATGCCTTTCAGGAAGGGAAAAGAGACTGGATCCCCACAAACCAAAGACCCATCATCCATCACGGTGGACTCCACGTGACTGGGAACAGTTAGTGCATCTCCAGTTGTTGTCGAATTGAATCCTCTGTTCTCCCGGTTTGCCTTCAGCTGCCATAGTAAGTCTTTACCTAATGTGACTGTATCGTACGGGTTCATTTGTAAAGGTACAGAGTCTCTGTATTCTGCTCTTTTGCTGCTTTGGGCAAAGTCATATTTCGATGGTGTGAACATCGCAACAAACACTGATTATTGCAAATATAAGATCTATTGTTATCGTTTACCTAATTTAAAAGTGATAACGGTGTAGCTATCAAATGTCTATTTCTGTAACAGTCGCATACGGTTAACATTGTCCAATATTGTACGGAAGCAGGCTACGTTACATTAGTTAACGTTAGCTGGCTACGGTTACCACCAATAAGCTAATACACGTATATAAACGAATTCCTCTATAGTTCCCTGATACCTACAGAAGTAATAAGACTGATATTACCAACTACAGCACGAGATATGTTGATAATGTCACCGGCTAATGTTACGTTATCCCGATTCCCGCTGAGCCGACTGGCGACAGTGCTAGCTTGTAGCCTGCAAATTTCAAATTTCGCACCACTGCTGCCTTTGGCCGAAATCATTTTACGTCATTTCCCACAATACTGTGCATCACTTCCGTTTAGTTTGACAGCCGAGCGGCCCAGAACATCGAAGAAGACCGAACCTGATTTAATTTGCTTTGGTTGATTCTACGTTGTGTGGATGTTAAATGAAAGGATGTTATAAAAACAGAGGAGATACTTTTCAATGACTCAACAAATATATCTTCGATTTTGCCTTTATTCTTACTGTGTGTGTGGAATAAACCTTGATGTTACAGTGCAATGCTTTTCAAACTCCGCTCCTGTTTATTGTGAGTCATTTAATCGTATATAATTGAACTAATTGTATCTGTGCAAATATGAAGAATGCTGCTACAGTTCTCAATCTGCAGTTATCTTGATCATAAAAAACGAATGACCAAAATATCTATGGCTTTTGTGTCTTGTGTGTCATACCGCGCATGTGCAGAATACAAGCAAACTTCCGGCATCGATTCGCAGCGGTCGGTCTGATAACTGCGCCGCCGCCTTCTGCTGTCGATAACGTTGACGTCTCCAGCAGCGCATGGCGCTGGTCTCCAGGAAGTAGTAAAGCGTTGTCGAGTTTTCTTTTATACTAATATACTTTGATATAAAGTGGACCGTTCTTACAAAATCCGCGTCTTACTTCAATACAACGCGTCGTTTCGCTGTTTAAAGAAACTACTGAGGTGATGCAACATGGCTTCACATGTTGTCAAGCGGTGTTTTCCCTCACTACTCAGGAGACACACGCGAGAGCAGAGACGTGGATTTAACTCTCTGGCCGAGAGAAGTGTTGACCGAACCGTGTCCTCTGTATTGATATGTGACAAAAGGAAATCAGGCAGCGATGGAAACACGTGCCTTGACAGAAGAGCTCCGACCTGGAATACAGGAAGCGGTGGCCCGGGTAGCGGCAGCAGGGGCCGGGGAAGTCTCGTCAAGTCAGTCGCTGTTGGTTTGGGACTTTGTGGTGTAGCACTACTGGACAGTAAAACAGACGAACAAGTGAGAGCCTCGTTCTCCGGGTGGATTCTTGAACACATCCTGCGATCGGCCCGATGTGCTGCTCCCTACAAACCCGACAGTCCCCGGTACAAATACAACTTTATTGCAGATGTAGTCGAGAAGTCCACTCCGGCTGTCGTGTACATTGAAATCGTAGGCAGGTAAGTTGTCTGAAAAAGCACAGTAAACCCAGTAAGAGAAGGTAATGTGATAGGGGTCGAGATTCAAGAGGGGGCTACATCTCATAATATAAAACTCAAATATCTTAACGTAGTCATTTAGCTTGTGTATCATACTGTATGATACACAAGCTAAATGACTACGTTCATACAGTATAGTGAGAATCAACTGGTAGCTTCTGATCCATCCTTAAAGTCGCCTTGTCTGGTTTCTTCAACTAGGGGTCAGAGGTCAACATGGGGTTATGGCTTTGCTCTCAGGGCGAATTAACCCCAAATGATACATGTTAGTCTCAGGCTGAGAAAGGTTAACCCCTGTTTTTTTACTGATACAGGCACCCGTTTTCTGGAAGGGAAGTCGCTGTATCCAATGGCTCTGGTTTCATTATCAGCAGCGACGGTCTCATCGTGACCAATGCCCATGTTGTGGCCAACAAGAGAGGTGTCCGTGTGAAGCTGACCAACGGAGAGACGTACCAAGCCACTGTGCAAGATGTCGATCAGGCGGCAGACATTGCCACCATCAAAATCACTGCCAAGGTGAGCAGTGATCTACGAGAAGCTCTGCTCTGGGAATTGTATTGTTACTGTGTGACAGGAAACCTAAAGCTTGGTTTGACATCTGTCTCTCTCTCTCTCTCTCTCTCTCTCTCTCTCTCTCTGTGTAGCATCCCTTGCCCACTCTCACCCTTGGTCGGTCCGCTGATGTTCGACAAGGGGAGTTCGTGGTCGCCATGGGAAGCCCGTTTGCACTTCGGAATACAATCACGTCGGGCATCGTCAGCTCAGCACAGAGAGGCAGCAAGGAGCTCGGCCTGTCCAACTCCAACATGGACTACATCCAGACTGACGCTGCTATCGATGTGAGTACTCTGTCATACACTATATATCGAGAGTACGTACGTGCCTTTTGTTTATGTACAGATGTTTATCTCTTTACGGTTTTCAAATCACCTATTCTGAGGCTGAGATGTCGAGATGGACCAGGAAAAGAAAACCCTGTGGAGAGGATTTATTGTGACTCAGAAATGCCTTATATTACGCTTGTTATGTTACATATGACTGATTTATGTCTTGCAGTTTGGGAATTCTGGAGGTCCCCTGATTAACCTGGTGAGTCACAAATACTGTTTCCATGTTAATAATCACATTCAAAACAAGCCATTGAACCTGTTCAGACTGCTGTGACGTGTAACATTTGAAGGAACGGGGGATTTCCAGGGTGTGTAAGATTACAATGATACATTTATATACAGGTTATTTAATATTACATGGCAGAAACTTGACGTTTTGATTACAAATCGTTGCATTTCGCAGCTTTTTGTCTGTTGTGATACAGTATATACATCGTGATCCCCTTTTTGATGTGAAAATGTGAGATTCTTTTTTAGAAATCTGACATTCGAACACTATCGTATCGGCACACCACTGATACCAGGTTAATTGTACAGTAATGTGTTCAAAGATCACTTCCTGCTAGCATAGCCAAAATGGTCAGAATCAGTACAAGTGCTCGGAAATGGCAAGCATTCAGATTTAAGCTCTCGGACTCGGTCAGCCAAATAAGGTATTGTTGCACACTGCACATCTATAAAGTACTTCCTTAAAGTATTAAGTACATCTCATCTCTTATCTCATCAGGACGGTGAGGTCATCGGTATAAACACCATGAAGGTCACTGCAGGGATCTCCTTCGCCATCCCGTCTGATCGCTTGCGACTCTTCATTGATAAATCAGCAGGGAAAAAAAGTACGAACGGGATGACACGTATGAGGGCTTTGAAGTGCTAAAACCACCTGTATCCAGCGAAGCGCTACCATGTTAAGCACATTTGCTGTTTGAAAGAGAATAAGAATGGAAATCAAGCTCTGCCATTGTACTGTAAACCCAACAAACTGTAATATTTAATCGAAGGTTGGGACTTTCTGGTGGCACGGCGGCTCAGCATGGCAAAGTGCATGCTGTGTAAATATTTTGGTTTATAACCCGGCCCACGACATTTGTCACGTCATGCCCTTGTTTGCTCTCCCATGTTTTCTGTATTTCTCCACTGTACACTATCTAACAAGAAATTCCGTATTTTAAAGAGATGATTTTCACACTCCCTATTCGTGTCCACTTTTCTCCTAGAGTCCTGGTTTGGTGAGTCGGAGACCAAGCGGCGGTACATCGGTGTAATGATGCTGACCCTGACGCCGAGGTAAAACGCATACGAATCAGAAAGGCTTGTGATGAAGCTGTGTACAGTCTAGTTACGGCACCGCTGTACTGTGCTGTCATTTACATTTGGATGTGTTATTGTTTCATCCCTTTGCTTCAGCATCATTGCTGAGTTGAAGTTGAGAGACCCAACTTTCCCAGACGTGACGCATGGCATCCTGATCCACAGGGTTATCATGGGCTCCCCGGCCAACAGGTAGGCATACTCGGGGAAACAAGAAAGCAAGAAAACAGACGAGTGAACGAGGAATGAGGATTTATTGGTCTTTGCAGGGAATTTTTCTTTTACAGTCGTCAAGCTGGGAAAGTGCAACCAGTGTACACACAAAGACAAAAGGGCATTGATAGACATTCATCAACACAGAACAGCAATGTGACCCCAGACAGAAGAGATGTTCTTGGTTTTACTGATTCTTGATGTTCTGTGTAGTGTGGCCAGAAAAGAGGGGTTCATATGGATCCTGTATGAGTTTGGAACAGTGATCGGGACATCCTGGAGTTTAATTCCAGAAATGATTCTGCACGTATTGACTATTTTTTATCATTTTTTGGTTCTTGTTTACAACTGTGACTGATTTGAGCCAGGCAAGAAATCCGAACGAATGTTTTCAATGAAAGTCTGGTAAAACAAATGCAGTATGGATCTACTGACATTTAATTTCCCTAGTTTGTGTAGTCTTTATAGGCTTTTGTATACGATCTGTGCATTGATGTTCCATGTGAGCGATGAGACAATGTGGGTTCCCAGGCAGTGGTAGTTGTCAGAAGTATGAATGGTCATGTTATAAATATGGATGAGTGGTAAAGGATCCTTCTTGCTCCTGAAGTCTAATATCATCTGTTTTGTTTCTTGGTGTTGAGGTGGTTGGTTTTGAATATTCAATAGTCATTGAATATTTGGATCTCATGCGTGTATTGGTGGTTGCACTTTAGGGTGGAAATGAGTCCGGCTATTCTTATAGTCTGTGATTATATGACATTAAATGGCTGCTGCATTTAGGCTTTTACACCTTTATGCTTTTCAACAGCACAAGGGAACACTTTCCTGTAGGTGGAGGGGCTCACTCTGACTGTAATAATACATCCTGTGACAACAATCATTGATGTTACTATTGACCCCCATAGTGTCTGAGGCATAACGTGGTTTGACATTATGGGATGTAAAAAATAAAGGCTTTGATTGAGGCTCTTGGGAAGTTGTATTAGAGTGAATGTCTTACAGGCAGTGTGGAGGTGATGTTGATACAAGGACACTGGAAGAGTGATTTTAAAGGTAGAAATGGCCAGTTCTCATTTTGCTATAGTTTCAATAGACACGATAAGGAGCGTTCCCACAGTCATGGAAAACCTGGAAAAATCATGGTAATTGAGCTTTGCAGGCATGGGGAAGTGGGGACGTTCTTGGAAAATCATGTTAATTTGCTCAGAATTTACTTTTTCTTTGAGTCAAGCTAGTTTTAGCAGACCTGTGACATTCACATCTTTGATTTGGACAAATATGCATTCAAACATGGCGCTAGATATTATGCAGCAGGGATTAGTCATGGAATTTAATCTGCAAATGATGTGTAGGAACCCTCAATTACATTTTCCTGTTGCATGGGCATTGTACATACAGTAGGATAGGTATTTAGCATCTCATGTATGATGAATTGCTGTTAACCCACTGTACTGTAATCCCTTTCATTCAGAGCTGGCATGCTGCCTGGAGACGTCGTGGTGGAGATCAACGGCTCCAAGGTGAACACCTCAGAGGAGATCTACCAGGCCGTCCGGAGCAGCAACGACATCACCATGCTGGTGCAGAGAGGACAGGAGTTGCTTCGACTGGAAATGACCCCAGAGTACACAGAGTGACACAAACTGCACTGGATTTCTATACTAAACCACTATGGCCTGATGGGCAGGAAGGCACAGGAAGAGTTCATTTACACAAGAAGAGAAAGAGACTGGGAAAACCCGATGGTGAACAGGGCTGGGTGAAAATGTGTTTGGAGTTGAATAAACCCAAAATGAAACTGACATTTCTCAACTTAATTATGTTTTTAATTTATTGTTATACTGTGAGCTCCGTAAGTATTTGGATGTTGATGTTTTGGTTCAGTATTTCTAGGACGTTGCATGGAATTGACAACTATGAGGGTGCAGTGTGTTTTACGGTACTTTGTACTAGGTGTTTTGAGCCATATTGACCAGTTTGTGATGCTTGGCTTCCAACTGCTCTGAAGCCGTATGGAATACATGTCTGATGTAAACTAGTACAACTTAACAAGGATTTGACTTATTGAACTAGGTTGGAATATTCATACTCCTGCCACAGAGCCTAAAGACAGACATGGACAACTCTTTTTTTTTTTACAGGTTTTCTCCTTTGAAATTTTTCCATACAGTACAATAGGAAAACTGGTCACTATGATGTAGATGTTTTTTGTTGTGTTTCTATATCCCAAAATAAGACAGTGTAAATTATGAGTTAATGAAAACAACAATATATTTTAATAAAGCTATTTAATGTTAGACAGTGACAAGAAGCATGAGACCCAACACTGCAGTATGGATCAATGGTATAAAACGGACTAATAACTGAGCGAACAAGTTTGTCTTGACAACTAACAAAATTCTACTATGATGAAAATTATCACACTAGCAAAATAAATGAATTGTTATGAACTCCACTTATTTAAACAGACTGTTTTGAGTATGTAACGCACAATGAAAACCAAAACATGAATTCACTTCATGTTTGAACAGAAGTACCAAACTTCCATGATTAGGAACAAACAAAAAGGTGAACCGGTTACTCTCATATTTCAATTTGAGAGTAGCAGTCATGGCTGTGAAGCCATACTGCATAAATTAAAATTTCCCTGGTCTATATACAGTAACACACACTTAGAGTAATGTAATAAAGTGACGTACTGAACTACTATACAATTAAATGCACTTACCTCAAAGACTATTAAATGGAGACAACATTTAAACCACCGTAGGTTTAAACAATAAGTTCATATGTCTGGACTAAAGACATTTCGTTAGGTACGAGTACTACAACATACAAGTATGGGAGGAAAAATAAAATTGTTCAAATCCCATTAAAACTACTGTAGAAAGGCGAAGTACATATTGCTGGTAATATCTTTCTTTTTAAGAAAATATAAATTGTGCGACTTAAGCTTACAATACACTGCTGGCAGTAGCGCCAGATTGTGTGGTGACCTGCTGGAAAGTGGTCATCTGTAGAGGAGCTGTGTTTGCTGAGAGACTCCCCAGAAGAAAAAAACAAAACAATTAGGAGTCTCATGATGCCTGAATCCCGTGCACCAAAACCCAAACGCTGCTATGGTGTTTGTCAAGGTGGAATGCTGCAGAGATCACATGATGTGCACAAACAGCAGCCAAACTAAGATCAAACTGATACAGACACTTTGGGGGATGGGGGGGGGGTCTTGGAAAGGGAGTGAGAAACTGTAGTGTCCAGTCTAGTCCAGCAGTGAGCAGGCTAAGCATCGACTCAGTTGACTTGGTCCAGAGCATACAGCAGGTCCTCCCCCTGCAGCAGGTGCTGACGACCCAGCACGGGGGCGTTGACCTCGCAGTCATAGCGGGTGAGCTGCGGCAGGGTGAAGGGGGAACTGGTGCCATCTGATGAGCAGCCCAGCAGACGGCTTGCCAAATCTAAGAGAGAAGAAGACAGATTAGAGCTGTGCTTCGTTTGATGCATAGTTTCAGACTCGAGTCCAAAGCAATGCCCAGAGATCTAGTCTATTCACCTGTAGGCAGTAGAAGTATGGTCCTGTGGGAGAGTGCCTCAGATGTTACTGTCCCAGACACCTTCAGCTTTTTCCCCTGCTCCTGTGGTTCCTGGAGCAATGTGCCCTGGGAAAATACAAAATACAGGGACTCAAGCCATCCGTCTGTAAATGTAAAGCCTAATCTGTGAACCATGTTTGGATGCTGAGGACTTACCAGTCCAACAACCTCCCTGATGTCACCCAGTTTTCTTTTGCACTGCGCGTTCTGGGCTGCCAGGGTGAGTGAGACTTCTTTGTCCAACTGTGGGGTCCTGCAGCACAGCAATGGTGATACTTAGCTACCCAAAAATCGTGATCTGAATGTGATCTGCCCTAGAAAAGAGGGTGTATTTTGGAGGCCTTACCTCATAGAAAGCATGACGGCAGGATGAGGGGTATTTACTGGCTCCGGGGGTGCTGGGGCTGGGGAAGCTGTGCGACTGCTTGGTGCGCTGAAGGGGGAGCTGGGAAAGCTCTGGACTTCCTGTGTGAGGTGGAGAGGAGAGCTCTCCAGGGATTTGACTGGGCCACATGGTAGAGGCTCTTCTGGGGACAGAGTGCGCAGCTGGAAGTCATCATCCATGGGGATGTACGGAGCCAACATCTCCAGATCTAGGTCTTCCACGGCCTTAGTGGAGGACACAAAGGTCTGATGAGTCAGAATACAGGGAACGTTACACTGCATCAGATCAATGATATTCTCAATTCAGTAATAGTACAATCTATCTCCTAGCATTATACCTGTGTGGTGAAAGGGGTCTTGGGCTGTGTGTCAATGGCAAACAGCTTCTCCACCAAGTCTAGTTTGAAATCTGAGCTCATATCCGAGTCCATGGAGAAACAGAAGTCCAGTGGACTGTCGGCCTAAAGAGGAGAAACACAGGTCAAAGAGTCATTCCTTTCTTAGTAAACATTAGATAATTATCTGAACGGCAAAATGCAAATCATTTCACAGCCTCTGGATTTCATCAGTCCTTACCTCTGTGGAGCTGTGGCCCAGACTGTGGCTTGCCGGTGTGGTGGAGGGGGCTGGAACGTAAGGCTCAGCTTTTGCATCCCCAGAGGTGCTGCTGGTGACATGGGGAGGCTCGCTGGGCGGCAGAGGGGAAAGAGGTAGGGCCAGCTTGTCACTGGTGGAGGGCAGCATTACATCATTGTAGAGAGGGACATCCTTCAGCAGGTGGATCTCAGAATCTGCAGCAGGCAGCAAAGGATAGAGGGAGGGTAGAATGCTTTGAACCACCCTGGATATAAACACCGATTAACACTCAGGATAAGCACGTTCACACCGAGCTTGAGGATAAGAAAATAAGTGTGAGAGTGTGTATGAGGGCACTAACCAGGGCAGCTGAAGTCCAGGGAGATGATGGTATCTCCAGCAGCTGGGGCCAGCAGGGTGAGGGCCTCGGGCTGTTCCTTCAGCTGGTCATACAGGCTTGCCAGGGGTTTGGTCTCTACCGTCTGGGTGAACAGCTTGATCACATCCAGCTCCGGGCCCTCCTCCTCCTTCAGCAGGGCTGGAGAATTGTCTGTCTGGCAGCACTCCGCCACTGCCTCCTCTTTCTCCTGCTGCTCCTCCTTCACGGGCTTCACGTCCTCTGTCTGCTCCAGAGACAAGATCAGTTTCTCCTCCTGGATGCCACTGTAGCAGAGGAGACAGACATCACACAGTTATGCGGCCATATGCGACTCAATCAGAACTGAGGACCAGAATTATCCATTTTATAATCTACCTTTATGTACATGCCAGTTCTCTGATAAAAGCTACAATTCACCACACAGTCATGCATTCCAGCCAGGGCTGTAGTCGAGACTGCCTTGGTCGAGTCCAAGTCCAGATCGAGTCATTGGTGAATCGAGTCCAATTCAAGACCAAGACGGGGAGGGGGGTCGAGACGACCAAACAGACGAGACGAGACTAGAGAAATCTCGGAACGTCCGCGTTTAAATCTCAGAACATCCGCGAGTACGGACTAGGCAGTCCACACCAAAGCGCCGAGTAAACAAATAAACGACTGTTTCCATGACGACTCGAGTTAACAGTGTTAGAAATTGTGCCTGTTACTTTAAGAGTGTTGCATTCTGGGTAGTGAGGGCAGCCAAGTTTCCTCATGTGTTTTGGGAGATAGACAGAAAAAGTCAGGATACAGGTGTGTGTGTTTTAGCGGTCAGTAGAGAAAACTAATGAAGACGGCCAGCCCAGTGAAATGTATATGCTTTATGTTCACGGAGGTAATAAATGCCCTGCCCAAGAGAGAAACGTCTTTTGACTCCTTATATACAGAAAAGAACCGGATGATAGACGTAGTTAGATGTTACCAGTTACGAGCCAAAACGTATACGTATATAACCAGAGGTTGTCCCAACTACGGTTCAGAGCCAAATCTGGAGGAGGTAAAAACTGTAACGTTAAATCACTAAGCTAGTAACGTTATAGATTTATTAACG
>OMLI01075235.1:0-23389 GCA_900302605.1 Rondeletia loricata | reverse complement strand
TATATAAACGTCTATGTTGTCTGTTGACGTTTATGTAACATAACATACATAACGTTAAACATTTTATCTGATGTTATTGCAGCATCTACGCTGGGCCGGGTCCGGCTTCTGGATTCGGGCCGAGTAAATCAGTTCCCGGTTGCCGGGATAGGCATTCCAGACATAGAAAGTCAGGGAATTTAACAAATGTATTGATTTAATCTGGAGTATCAGGGAATTTCACGTTTTGGGCCGAGTCTTCAGTGCTAGCTGGGTAACCTCTGTTTCTGTGGCTGCCGCCATTGCAGAAAGTGCTGTCGTGACTGTCGTCTCACCCAAAGCCCACATAGACATGCAAAGCCCGCCCGTATAGGACGCTGATTGGTCCGTCCCGGAACCAGGCCGGAGTCAACCCAATAGTATGGAGCGTGACCAGATGGATTTGTGAAACAAAGATTTGTGACACAAACCAATCATCTGGCAGAGCCAGGTTAGGTAAAAAGAGGTTGCTGTCTTTATTTTTGCACTTTCTCAATCTAACTCAAACTGTATCTGGGGCTTGTATTGCAAGTCTGTGGCAAATTGAATTTGAACTCCTTAGCAAATAAGGCATAAGGGAGATAACTGTTGAACAGTGATTAACTGTTTCAAATGCTCCAGGAAACTTCTATTAATTTTATTTTTGTCCAACAAGTCCTGAGCTAGCAACAGAAGTGGCTTTTATACCAAAGAAACTTGAAGTGAAATGTAATACACAGCCAAATGAATGAGTTGCCTTGTATAGCAATGCTCATAGCAGGAAAAGGAAATACCAATGTTTTGCCATGTAATTTCTATGCATAAGGTTAAGTAGGGATGTTGTTTCATGCTAATTTATTGTTTTCTTCTGTTTGCTGAAAGGTCATTATGACTCCAGCTCTGAATGTGCGCCACAAATTCCTTTCCCCCTGCAGTGGGCACTTTTCTTGCACATGTATACTGTAGGTTGCTGTATATGCATGTTTTTTAATTGGCCGAAAGTTGTTTGAAGTTGTCCTCGTGACAGTGTCAGGACCCATTCTGTAAAAACAGATGTTTACACTGCTACTGTATGCAGACATTCCAACTGCAGCTGGTTTGCAGGATTGTGTGAGGTTTGTCGGCAGGTCTGTCTGTTGACACAAGTCTCTTGGCTATAAAAGAGGCCCTGATACTCTGGCCTGCGAGACTGTTTGTTGATATGCCAGTCTGTTTCTTTTGCATTTTGTTTGTTACAATAAATCTTCAAATTTTTTGTGAGGACACAATTTTGACATTGTAAGAATATCGCTAAAATAATTGGGGCAATACTATATGCTACATATCGCTACTTATCTTTTCTGGTAGGGTTTCACATTCAGTTGGCATGAGAAAATCTTCCCCCTTTATCATCTTTTTTTAGTTATTGTTTTTAATGATCATTGCTAGTTAGAGAGGCTAAGCAATTATAGAATAAGTGCAAACAAATGTGGCTTACCAAGATACACCAGCCTGGGTGTAGCAGTGTAGACACTGTCACTTTAGTGTTGCAAAAAAAAAATCTACAAAAGAAAGACTGTTATAGATGAAGAAATCATTGTTCATTTATTAGTTCTGGTTGTGAATTACCATCACTCAGTGACTACCAAGCCTATTTATTATTTGTTTGATTGGTTAACTGAAGCAAGTGTCCCTGTCCTCTTTAGTCCTATCCGCACCAATTGTTTACGCTTTGTGCAAACTGCCAAGCTTGTCTTCGAGGAAGCAAGGAGGAAGGATCATGTGGAAGCAGCTGCCTGACTTGCAGCATGTTTACCACTGTGCGGGCTCGGCTATTTCAGTCTCCGAACCCAGCAATTACCCAACTTTACATATAATGTGGTCCAAGTCATTTTCCTCCACCTGACCCCACCCGCCTACAGAAACCATGGGAGGCTGTAGTCTGGGCAGTCTTTCTTTCTTTCTTTCTTTCTTTCTTTCTTTCTTTCTTTCTTTCTTTCTTTCTTTCTTTCTTTCTTTCTTTCTTTCTTTCTTTCTTTCTTTCTCTCTCACTCTCGCTCTCTCTCTCTCTATTTTGTGTTCACATTTATTCATTCACTACCATGCTCATACATTCCTATGCCACCTTAATGCACTTCCAATACGTTCATTCTTATCAATTTATATCTGGTTAGGTTCAGCTTGTTGTTTATTTATCTCTATTTCAACAATGGTGCCACCCGTTCTGCAGAGTCTGAGTGAAAACCTAATGAGGAGAAGCCAGGCATTCATAAACTCTTATATTGGAGTGGCTTTATGTGGGATGTGTGGAGGGTGGAGTCACTGTAAGGTTGGGGCAAATATAGAATAGAATCACCACTTTCCACTGAATTAAGGCCTTCTTCCCCCCTTTCTGCAGTAAAATGAGGGCATTTAGGTAACCACACCCTCCTGCCCTGTTATATGGTGCCCTGCCACATCAACCATGAGGGGTTTGAAATATGCAAAACAGAAGCGCAGAATGATGCCATGCTGTAGGATCTGTGATACACAGACACAACAATCGAGGTAATTCAGAAGTGTCTCAGAGCTACACATAAAACTCATGCTGTTGCATGCGATAATGATGGTTGAGGGGCGAAGGGGAGACATAAATCTAAATACACTATAACTGATCTCATACTGAGGAATGCAATTCATAAAACTCAGGTTGTTGCATGTGATAATGACTGAGGATGTGTGAAAAGTAGGCACAGGGTGTCAATGCATAAAACTCCTGCTGCATGCAATTGATGAGTGAGGAGTCGACAAATTAAGAGTTTTCTCAAACACTAAATTCATCTGTCAGACCAAATTGCTTTATAGGAAAATGACCCGTATTATACAATGTTCACTCGTCTCTGATCATTTCCTAGCTGCGTTAACAACCCATATAGACGGTTTTCCAATGCATATAGTGTGTCAGCAGATATGTTATTCAAAGTTGCATTACCTTCATGTGCTCATAGGTTCCCATTTAGTCTGAAACTCTGTTAGATACCCCAACATTTTCCTCTAAGCATTGTTTATAGAGCCCCAGCAAACTGTGATGCCATAAGCTTTGCATGGGATGCATTTCCTGGCCAGTATCATACTGCTTCAAATAAAATGCTGGCAATAAACCTGTTTTTCATCAGTGTTTTATGACACTAGATCAAGTGTCTTGTGAGCTACTGTCTTGCTGTTACCATATTAAAGTCAGGCACATTTGATTTTGAGCTTGAACAGGAAATGGTAACCTGGGGATTTATGACTACTGTTATTTTTCTTCTTCTGCACAGACAACCATAGACAGTTAGAGAGAGAGATCACACATCAGAAGTGGTTTCCTGTCACAGTTGCACTGATGCAGTTGCTAAACAGTGTCTGTTGCAGTGTCAGCACAGTTTCTAAACCAGCTTCACTGGTAGGATGAAATTAGTATGAAAACCAGAGGCCTCAGTTTCTGTTATACACAAATGAACATGACACAACCTTATCATTGAAAGCCTATATCTAATCTTCATCTTTCAGCAGGAAGTCAGCTATTGTTTCATCAGGCTATTTCACAGAATACTCTTGAAATCACACTTGGGCAACTGTGTGCCTTTATCTGATCATATCAATACATTTGTAACATAATTTCACTGAAACATTGTCTAATATATTTACATTTCTGTGTGATATGACATCTGATCTAAGTGTACCCTGCTGTGGCAGACCACACCATAAAAACCTTTGACAGAAAGGAAATGGATGCCCATGAATACAGCAACAGAAATTAAATTCACATAAATGCTCTCTCTCTGGATTTAGATTCTGCAAAACAAGTGAAAAATGCCACAGAGATGTGGGTTCTGGATGTGAGCAGTGGCTCAAGCTGTCTGACCATTACAGCCACCAAAGTATGTGTAAAGAAACAAAATAACAATAATTGTGATGGCTGTGGCTGTTTAAGAAAAAAATATATTTTAACCTTACAGAGCAGTTACTGATTTTCATCCTCACAATGAAGACAGTCAGGATGTCCACCATAGAAAGATGTCACTACTCAAAAAGCACATCTAAAAGATCAAAGTATTAAGTTACTGTAAAATTTAGCTTTAACTGCTTTTTTTATTTGTTTGTAGATGGTTTACAGAGGGTTGAATGAATAAAAGTCCCATGAAAAGGACTTGTCTAATAGAGGGTAAGTGACATTTGATATACACCAGGGACTTTCCACCCCAAAACAAAGTCATCTTTTACTTCCCTACTTGGTTTTCTCTTGGTTGGCATGTGATTTCACTGGAATCCCCTTTATCATTTTCATTATGAACTCAGTGTTTATGTACAGTATTGCCACCCCTCTACCCAGTCTCATGAGAAAACATTTGAGGCATTAGCCTTGCTCTAAATTTAGATACCCATTCTGGTTTGAAACAACAAGGATGTAGATAACCAAGAGAATAAAATCTGCACATGGTTCTAGCAAACTAGCACGACAGTAGTCATGGATTTTAATGCGTTGCGATTAAAGAAAAGAACAAATGACCTTACTGAGAGTGTATTTGGCTTTTGACTTTAGAAGGCTTAGGGAATGTCCCCTGCAAGACAAAGGCTGGCTTTGTGGGTGAAGGAGAAGAGTAGTGTAAAGCAAATAACAGGTCGGACAAAGAAAACAAGATGATAAAGCACTGCTCTGTTTCCCACTGAATAGGTGTCATTCTGATATTTACTATTCCTCTTTCCTCCTAAACACACACACTTGATGCATATATTTTAACCTCAGAGTCACATTCCTTCTTCAGAGGATAAAAAGCATGTTCTGGCAATGTGTGACAATGCCCAAATAAGATGTCTGTCTTGTCCAGTGCTGAAAACGCATAACATTTACAGTTTACCGCATTTATTTTTCCTCAGTGTGTAATAATGACAATGCTGCGAAAAACACTTTCTTGTGCTTTTTCTTGGGTGTTGGGACATTTACAGTTGTGTTGCATTATTTATACAAAATGCAGTGACTTGCAGTAACAACCAGAATGAACATAATTAAGACCTTATACTATAAGGTCTTAATTATGTTAATTCTGGTAGTCTTCGCTATATGGCTTATACCGAAGACTACTTAGAGCAAAAGGAAACAGAATTACAGGTTGCATACATTTTGTATACTTGAAACTTTGGGCAACATATCATCTAAATAGCGCATTTGAATATAAAAACAATATAATTTATAAAATGTCTGTGTTCTGTGTCACTACAGTACTACAAGGCTTAAAATAGACGCAGGTTTCTCAAGTACAAGATGTGCAGCATTTGCATTTTGGAATGGGGTTTGTGAAAGAACTGTTTCCTCAGCCAGTTCTGGTGGGGAACAAGAAGCTTCAGTCTTTCCTTACCCTAAGAGCACATCAATACCTCCTTTTGTGTGAGCACCAAGCTAGAGTGAAGAGGTCTTTCAAAAAATGTAGAACTGCTGAATAGATCACGCCATTTGTCCCACACTGCTGGCACATTTGGCAATGCTCCAAACACAGAGTAAGTGCCATTCTACTGAACTACAGTCACAATAAAACAAGCATTATAGTTTAGGACTAATGGGAGTGGAAACAGCAAGGGTGGCTAATGAGAAACATTTAAAACATGCGTCAATAGGGAATCCCAGCATTTCCAGTAAGATATGCTGCTGATGCACTCACAAATGATAGATTCTTCTCCAGTCTCAACAGTGTAATGACATCCCTTTTCCTTTTAACATGACAGATGAATTTAATGCTCTTATTAAATATCTGGGGGCAGACTCTTTAGAGAACTGTTCTTGTTTCTCTTAACCAGTTGTCAATAGGTTTTGACTATTAGCCTAGTGGACTGCACCTTTTTATCAGTTTTTTAATCTGGTGCTTTGAAGTATTTGTTAATTTATTTATATATTATGACCCCTCATGTAAGTATACTGGCTCTTAAGTGTTCTATGTTTACTGTGTGTGTCTGTCAGTAACTTTTATGTTTTGCTTGTTGATCGTGCTGCTGCCTCTCTGCAGGTCTCACTTGGAAAAGAGATTTTTAATCTCAGTGTGTTACTCCTGGTTAAATAAAGGTTTAATAATAAAAAAAAAGATGCCATGTGAGGACCAACCATGTGATGCCGTCTGCATCCGTAACCACAGGACTAACAGATGAAAGGATTCAAGAAACGTCTTGAAATGTTTTTGTTCAGTACACCAGAACGGCTACTGGAAGAACTAAAATCATTCAAAATCATCATCTTTATTTCCACCTTTCTGTTCACTTTGATGTTTGTCTTTTTTACCGACTCTTTTTCTACAAAGAAAAAGCCTGACAAGGAATGATTTGTGTTACACACAGTGCAGTGTGCGCCACTGACGAAGGAATGGAGACAGTTTATTTTGAGTACAAGTTGAACAATAATTACAGGCTGTAATACCCTGTCTTGTGATTCTGAATTTGGAGTTGTCATAGCAAACATGAAATGGACTTATATTTATTATACTATGATAAGTTTAATATGGGCCTGTAACAAAAATAGCACTATGTGCTGTATTCATGATATGCTTATGTATAGAGGTTGGCCACAACCCACTGTACTAAAATAAAGTCATCTGAACGCACCCCTGTCCTTTGACAGGGTGGTGCCACGCCACAGCATGCCAGCATGTCGTTCACAACTGAACAAAATGAGGATCATATGATGATTTGTAAGTGTAATTTTCCTAATATGCACTTAAAATGTTATTAAACAGTTGTAGAAAGTGATGAGAGAAATGAAACCACCTAGATATAAATGGGACACAATTTGATATCCTTATAAGAAAGGATTCAAACTCATGCAGTCAAGATATAATGTACTTCCAGTAGGTATTCCCAGGGCATCCCATAATATGCATTTAGCAGAATAGAATTCAATCTAAATCAATAAATCTATGTAATGACAAATAAGGTAGACAGTTTTCCTTTCCTTTTCCCCCTCTTGTCCTGCACCAGTTCTTCGTATTGGCCTCTTCTAAAAAATACTCTATGCAACGGTAAGAGAGAAGGCGACATGGCAGGAAATAGGTCAGCCGTCCCAGAGTGGTCACTCTCTCTCTACATGGCCACTCTGTCTGTGGGCAGCAGTAAGGGAACATTTTCATACCTTTGTCCTGATCGTTTCTCATGCACAGAGACGCTCTATTTCTAGCGCACAAGGCCACAGTCTTGTGGCTTCTGGTGGGCGAAGATAAAGTACGGGTAAAATTCCCCCTGGAGAAAAAAACATGTTATATAAAGAGACCAATGAGTCAAAGGAGCTAACATTTACCTTCTTGTATTGCAAGATTCTTATCAAAAGATGAGGACCTCTCCCAAAAGTTGTTCCCATCGCAAGCAGCGATCATGTCTTTGCCTATATAATATATGTAGAGCTGACTGACAATAACAATGCTCACAGAACGTAACAAAAACGTAAATATGAGACAAAGACACGGTCTGGGTATGCTTCACATTTCATAGGCAACCAGAATTGCTGCTCTGATACATAATAAGATTTATAGCATTTTCCTTCAGTATTTTTATCTACTGTGGTAAAAGGGCCTTTACATAAAATGTTTCACTGTTGCTGTTCATTGTCGCTGTGCACCTGCGTGTAAATGCTAGCCAGTGAGGACAGATACCACAATGAATACAGGTGTGCATACTTTTAAACAAAGAACAGAGAAGACTTGTATCCAGGCAGGGCAAGCTAGACTGGCGCTGCACATACCACACAGGCCAACGGCCGCTGGCCTCGCAGCGACATCCCCTCCGGCTACACAAACATCTGTGTGGCACTAGAATGTGCAGAACAGGTGGTAAGGCCAGGACCTATCATTAATGCTAGTTGACAGATGAGCAGCAGTTGATTGGACTGAAAACACTTTTCTTCACACGACTGACAATGCATGGTTTTGTGTTACCAGAGTCTAGGAACAGTTAAGGAAATGTGAAGAAAATAATTCTTGGTTCATGAACTGCCATGATATTGGGTCCTTCGGGGTTCCACAGAAAAATGGAGAATAACTTACATTCCCTTTAATTTCATTGACCTGTTAGCATCATGTTGTAATATATCTATATTGGGGTCCTCAGCAAAATGCCTGACCAAATTCTTATCTATGCAGGTCCTTGGCCGGAAAAGGTTTGAGAGCCCCTTTCCCCTCCCCCCCTCTCCTCTCTTTTAACTACCTTGGTAATTTGTGTGCAAACACACCTCTCTTTGCTTTGCCAAGGGTAGGACTCCAAGTTTGAAGATGTTGATGGAACACTCAGTTTCTTGTATTTATTTATTTTTCATTTGGTGTGGTATAATGGATCTGTGGAGGTACAGTGTATAATCGCTGATTTAGTGTTACCTTTATCCATGTTCTTCATAACCAAGATTGCTTTGAAAAGCTTGGTCCCTGTGCTCATGAGTGTTCCTGTCAATGGCACAATTATGAAAAGATATAGGCCGCATGACCACAACACGTTAAACATTTCTGTCAATTCCGTCAAATAATCATCCATTGCTTTAAAATTCTAATTGAAATTGGCATGACATAAAGAAATTTTATGAATTCTATAAATAAAGGTTGGGATTTGAGGTTAAATAAGACATTCAAATCAATGAGTAGGGGACGTAATAAAAAAAGCAAACAAACTACCATTAAGTACACTCAAACTGGCCTCCCACGTGGGGTGCAGGCTCAATGAAAAGTACTTGACCAGTCGCTCACAGGCAGATAAGTCATTTCACATGCTTGCCCTTGACTTTTCTCACTGCCAGATGCTGCTAATCACACTGCTGCCAGACATGTAACCCAGCGGCCGATAATCTGATGGAACCAGCTTGAAGTAGTGGGAGCCGTGACTGCTGCTGCAGGGCCCTCCAACTGGCTCAAATGGCCGATGATTGTCTAAGTGAAAGATATTAACACAATTGTGAGTGTAGCTCTTCTGGGTTTCAATGCAACCATTAATTCAATTGATTATCTATTGCCTCAAAAACGTAACTGTTATGGCTTTACGTCATCTGCTATTGCATTTATGAACAGCTACTGATCCAACAGACCACAAAGGGTTTATTTTATTAACGGGGGCTTCCTCAGTGTTAGATATATAAAGTGTGGTGGGTGTACAGTTGTCTTGGACCATTGCTCTAATTTTTTACTAATGTTCACACCATGCACAAAGTGAGTATGTGTATGCAAGCTGATGATTCCTCACTGTATGTGTCAGGGCCAACAGCCACGTCATTTAGCTTAATGAGACAACAAACAACAAGCTGCAATCTGTAGCTGAGCGGGTGATATACAACAAACTGATCTTGAATGTTTAAGACCAAAAGCATTTGGATCACTTTATACTTAAAAAGTAAAGCCACAATGAAGCCACTGAGCAGGCTAACGAGACTAACCTTTCAGCTACGTGCCATGGTCCAAACATATGATATTGTTGTAAAAATGAGGAGAGGCTTGTCTGTAACATAAACATGCTCTGCATACTTGACACCTAACACAACTGAGTAAGTAGTTTACAGTAGCCTTAGTTTGATCTCAGTTGTTTTACGGTTCAGTTATATAATCAAGAGGAATATAGATAAGATTGAGCTGCCTCGAAACAGAAGTGTGGACTTTGCTGTGCCATTAACACTAATATAGGTATGCTACAGTGGTCTGTCTTGGTTGAAGGTAGACAAAACATTAACCTATTACTTTCTTGTTTTCTTGTTTCAAAAAATCTGTGTAAAAAAATATCTAGATTGTGTATATTAACAGTGGAAATGTACCTCTGATAGACGCACCAACTGGAAATGCAATCATTTTTCCTTTCTCAAATTAATTGTACAAAGTTGTGAATTCTCCATCACAAATTACACACATTTGTATTTGAAGAGAAACCATGTTACAGTACAGTGCCTCCCTTTGTCTGTCATCTGTTTTAGTGTGAATTTAGTGTGTATGATTTGTCTTACCGTCTTTTTTTTTATTGTTGCATTTTTTGTGCTGAAATAATACTTTTGATTTAGTATTATTTTAATTTTAATTTTCAATGTTTATCTAATTTACTTGCCTCCTATTAAGGATATTCTAACTATAGCTAAGGTATAAATCAAATACCTTTGTGTATACTACATATATTATGAATGTATACATACTACAATAATGCATACATATAAGGACCTAGTTATATATAATATAATATAATATAATATAATATAATATAATATAATATAATATCATATCATATCATATCATATCATATCATATCATATCATATGATATCATATATATTGTAAGGACCATATTTCCAGTTTTATATGGACCAAGAAAGAGTACATTTGTGCTCTATAATGGCAAACAGGGATCCAAATAAATAAATAAACAACTAATAAAACTGTGAATCTGGGCATGTCCAGCTCCAGGCAACATTAGGTTACTAATGTACTGCATATCCTCTGGTGTCTGAGCATTTTGACATCCCTTCTCTTGTTTGTTTTGGTATTTTGTAAAGGGTTGTCTAAGCTACCTGTTTTAGAGTCACTGGTTTTCAGCTTTATTGTTTTTATTCATTTATTTAGTTTTTAATTCAACTTTAATTTAACCAGGGAATTAAAAACGAATGCAGACTAAAACAGAAAGAACACAACATGGGGACATCACAACATAAAATATATCACTAACAGATAAAGACAACAAAAAGATTGATCAGGTATTAATACACTTGTTTTAGAGTTTAAAAATAAAAAATATGAAAAAAGTGGCTGATGCTTGATAACAATACGCCTCATTTAATTGTGAAAACCTGACATAATTGAACAGTTTTTAAATGGCATCATCAGAATAAAGGAAAAATAAATGTAATACGGGCCAAGAGATTCTCTTTACAGACTCCTCACTGGGAGAAACCAAAGCATACTCTGTAAATGCAGAAGTGCACCTCATAAAAGAGATAATTCATATGTTTGTGTTTTGACTTGCACGTCAAGCTAAACTGAGTAAACAGCATCCTTTCCCACTGGAAGCCCCACAGCACATTGCAGCAAAGTAAAACCAGTGGCCGATGGTTTTACAAAGTCAGTGATTTGAACTAAAATACTGAACCAGGAGTGAACAAGCCCTCAATATATACCACATAACACTATATGGCTGTGGTGGCTTGGTCGACTTGCTAACAATTTACCATAGAGATCACCAGAGGAAACCAAGGCAGAACATGAACCTACTGTACCCCCAAAACTGAAGTGATTTAACTTCAGAATCAATGTGAAGAAATTAATTAAGTTTAAATATAATGCATAGATTGTTTTCCTCTGTTTGACAAATTAATGTCAGCAGTACCCACAGACTCACTACAGAAAAGTCTGTCTAGTATCCCAATGTCCCTGTAGAGGTCAGTGTACTCCAACATTGAGTACTAGTAGCTGCATCTCTCTCTCTCTCTCTCTCTCTCTCTCTCTCTCTCTCGCTCTCATTTTCAAAGAGCATTACAATAATAATGATTCATGTCCAGTCATCACACTCAGTAACATATATTCTTAAGTTCTCCGAGTGGCTCGTGACATCACGATGATATCCCCTCCAGCAACTTTTATAGTCTAATTTACAGCCTCACACATGCTTGGATGGATTGTGTCGACAGATATATGGGAAACTATGAAGTGAGTGTGCTGAGTTACAGTGACTCCACAAGCTTGTAAACACCATTTACCATTTAAAAAAAGAAACATTTGATCTCACTGTTGCCCTTTCCCCTCGGTTTTAAGCACAATTGCGTGATGGCCAGAGCATTGCCGCCTAATTCTGATGTCCCCTCCAATTTTCTGATGTGCTAAGTTTGTACAATGGCAGTGGCTATTCCAGGTCTTAATTGTCATTAAAGAAAATAGTCATGGGCTTCCCTGTCTGGACCAACTGCATAGTTTCTTCTATGATTGCTTCCTGGTTTTCTATAGCAAGGAAGTGTGAGGAATTACCTCTTCAAAGGGATGTGTACCCCACCAGCACTAATCCCTAGTTAATGGCCAGCAGAAGCAACAGACCCCAACAACCTCACATCCTGCGGAGGTTTTATGTACATAATTCTTTTGCCAATTTAAAAACACTGAGTCCCAATTTGTGAAAATACATCAGTGGCATTACGGCTTGGTTTAGACACATTTGGCACCGTAATTGTGGAAAACATCATCTGAATCAGATGGAGGGGATACAGATTCAGATGATGGGTCAAAAGTTCAGGGTCAAAAGCGGAAGGATGGTCGGCACCACCTTTGAACACACTAATTTGTAATACCAATTGCTACATCTGAGTCTACCTGTTCAACTCAGACAAGGTGGATGATGGTTATGCATTAAGCAAAGACTTCCATTACTGTGCATATATCTCAACAAAACCAATAATAAGAGGGCAGTAATTAGTGATAAGTTTCCTCATGGCAGTACCATTGGAGTGGTTGCAGTGACTCAGAGGAATAGGCACAGCTCTCCCTGGTGGCCTCAGGCTGAACCAACAGACCATTATTGGTCTCACAAAGCTTCCAATTTACCAAATTAAGGAGAAAAATCAGCCTGCCCATTACAGCTGATTTGTGCAAACACTTTCTACAGTATAGACTCGATGGATATGGTTGAGAAAACTGCAAAAGTGAGCTGCTGTAGGTGTTGTAATAGGCTGCTGTTAGTCTCTAAGGAAGTTGCATTCAAAATCGTTGAGAGCAAGTAGGAATTTTGGGTATAACCATGGAAAGACGTCACATTAAATAACACTTTCTTCCATGTTAGAAATGAACAGACTTGTATGCAAAGTAGATTTCAATTAAGGCTTCAGCGCTTCAAAGTCAAATATTTGCTCTAATACAGGAACAATTAATTGGGATTAATATAGTGAAACAAGGATGTTGTTGCTGCACACATGTAGAACAGATGCCACTGAGCCTTGGGGAAGTGCAAACACTTCACTTTCAAGTCACTGATCTCTCTAGCTGCTTTGTAATGATTTAGCGTTTGTTCAAATTATTCAGACCTCAGAGTTTGCACCATGTGACCTGTTACAAAGTTACAAAATGGATAAGGCTGAAGAATTTTGACAAGCCGCAGTTTTTGTGAAGGCCACTGTATGCACTTCATAACTTGGAATGACTTCAAAACATCAAGAGTTTAAAACCAGTTTTGTGCATATTCAAGATAATATGTTAAGAAAATGCTTGGACAGCTTGTTCCAGTCAGGACGGCTCCATTGACATTTGTGGACGGACACTGATGTAAATCAATATCAATCTTGGGTTGGGTGCTAACTTGCTAGCTGTTAAAATCTTTCTACTATTTCATAACAAATAATTTAACATTCCCATGATTCAATATCAATTCAATGAATGCATGCATTGCAGGGTGTTATTTACTTATTCACCTACACAGACGAAGATATGGGGTTGATTTTATTTATACTACAGATTGTAATTTCTCAGGTATGCACTAGAACATCCTTCAGCACATTATGTACAATGTCCCATTAGAGTTGTCATTAGGAGAGCCCTCTCAGGTTGCAAACACTTTGATTGGTAATTTCTGGATTATTTGTTCTTCTCTTCCAATATTTATGCTCTCCGTAATGGATATCAAGACAGTTTTCAACTAATGGTAGAAGATATCCAACCCAAGCTCAGCAAAGAGGCCATCTATTGGTTGGGCCAAAAAATGTTGAATCTTTAATCGCCTCACCTTTTGGCTAATTCATAATTTAGTGAATTGGGAGTGAAGCATTTAGCTTTTCCTGGCTATGGCCCGCTAAATGAAATGGTGTGGAAAGTGTGAGGTCATTAACCTGTTACAGGTATGCTCTCTCCTAATATCGGGGATAATGTATTCCACCCAAGTGTGACAAAAAGAGGGAGATGGAACTCATTCACAGGTAGGAGCCAGCTATTCATTTTAGAAAACTTCATTTTAGGACATTAGGTTATACAAAGTTAATATCATTTCTAATTAGGAAAGATATCCCTCCATATCTGCCTTGTGTCGCTTTCTGAGTGAGATTTCCACTCTGTTGCGTGTGGAGTTGTGGACCGATAGAGGAAGAGTACAAGATCATTTCCCCCCATTCTCCTGTGCATATCAGACTGTGTTTATTTTTAGCATTAAATGGTGAACCTGAATGTCATTTATTTGCCATTGTTGCTCAAATATACACCTAAAGATAAGATTGCATTCAACCATCTCAATGAAAAAGATTGTAGGCCATCTCCAACTGTTTGCCCTGGAGTGAAACACTCTTAGTTCTTCTCTTTACTTTTTTCTGATCATGTCTGATATTCTACAATAGTTATAAGTGAAAATTCCACTCAATACTAATTTGTACATGAATTGTTGAAGTGTAGATCTCCATAGTGATACAGTAGCAACAACTTGTCAGAAAGATTTGTTTGCTTTGAGGAGATCTGTCATTGCTTAAGTCACCATGAACCAGAATTCATGGCTTTTTACAATGCAGTACACAACATATTCATTTACAGTTGCACATATGGCAAATAATACAGATATTTTTTGCAATATATCATATAATATTGCAAGAGGCTATTATCTTTGGATCTGTTCTTTCAACATATGTTAACTCTTGGCAAATCCCACATACATCTAAATACACGTAATGTTTTCATGAAGCCCTGCTTGTTGGCATTGACTCAGTACAGACAAGTCCATAACTCCTGATGTTTATCGATCCTTCAGCCTCTGTTGAATTTATTTCTACAAGTCTATACAAATCTGTTTCTGTGCAGCCTATTGTACTAGAGGGGTTAATGTATTATACAAAGTGTTCAGATCAGGGATTAGATTTCCCCCCAATTCCATCAGTCAATTCTCTGTGCTCTCTAGGGCATTCATCATTTTGACAGTTGCAGATAAGGCAATTATTTTCCTCAAGCAACTACAAAATGTAGACAAGTGCTTCTGTGACAGTGTGTCTGTTTGAGAGGGAACACAAATATTATTCCACCAGTCACCGATGGCACATATTGCTTCCTACAAAGTGATATCTTCTGTAACACAAAGGGAAACAGATGTTATGAGCATTTGTGTACCTTAATGCACTTCAACATTTCATCTTTATACAGAAGCTCCATATCATACAGAGATTTAATAAGATGCTTTCGTTGCAGATGGTTTGTTGTTGAGGCCAAATTTTTTGCTGATGGAATAAATATTTACTCAATAATAGAGGCCAAAATAATTTATCTGTTGTTATACTGATGTTTTAATTGTGACTTAAACACTAATTTGATTTATTTTCCTGACTGTCTCCCGAAAATCTGTTTCACAGCAGCTGCAAGCAGGACAGCGAAAACAAGATTATGCAATATCATGCAAAATATAACATAAAATCACACCTAGTCCATGTATTATTTTTCATTTCAATATTCTATACTATATTCAAATTTGCTAAAATAAATTTTTTTTTAATTTAATATAAAATGTACATACTAACTGTGTAGCCGTAACATCTGCAGTGTAGTAAAAGAACAAATAGAAAACAACGCATATATCTATAGATTATCCAAGATAAACTTAATATGGGAAAAGCAAAACAAAAAGATTTGTAACTAAATAAATAAAAATTCTGTATGTAGTTTCACGTGGCTCTCATCTTAAATAATTTGTGTAAAAGGACATTGGCTGTGCAATCTCCACCTTGCTGTCCTGAGATCTCTGTTTCCTCAAAATTACTGTATATATTTAAGCTGCATCAACTCAAATGAATCCTGTAGAAAGCAGAGAGAGCTGCTGGTTGCAGGATTGTCTGTGATCTCCTCTATAAACCCCTGGGGGGCAGCAGAAGACCTTGATTTCTACTCCAACGCAGCTCCTTATGGCTGACTTACACCACTATCACCTACTGTTGCTCATGTCAGGACAGGATTCAGGCTGCTGATAAGTCTTTCCTACAGAGGAAAGTAACTATAAAGTTTCCTCTTACAAACAAACAAACAAACAAACAAAAATGTCATAAAGCTTCTTCATTTTTCTTTCTTTCTTTCTTTCTTTCTTTCTTTCTTTCTTTCTTTCTTTCTTTCTTTCTTTCCTTTGTTCTTTCTTTCTAAAATCAAATTTAAGCTACATAACTGGTGCTAAAATCACTGAATTAAACATTAGCCACAGCCAAGATTTAACATGCCGACTGAACAAGAGTGCATGTTAAAACAGGCACTCCCCATGTAGATATTCAGAATTGTCTGTTTATACTCAGAAAATGCATTAATAAATCAGTTAGAAATTAACTTGAATATTTATGCACATTAAATGATCTAATTTTCAAATATAAAGCTATAACAGAAAATAAGCAAATAAGCAGAGATCATTATATATCATTAGATATCTTTAACCTATTGTCAGTCCTTGCATAGAAAGACGTTAACAAGCCTGAATGTTGGATGTCAAAGTCTAAATAAAGAAACTTCTGTGGATAACAATGGTAATAAAGAGGAATAGGGAATACAAATTGAGGGAATTTTTATACCTTACAAGATTGTTATCCAAACATTAAATATATTTGGGAAACCCAGAAATACACAACTCTTAATTGCACTCCTGATTAATTATATTCTTGATATGGTATAATACGTTTTATATGAGTATTATAAGAGCATATAAGCCACATTTTGACTGGAAGGCGTTGCTGGCTGAACCTCTGAGTTAATAAAGGTGAGGGAGCAGAGGGAGAGCAGGAGGATGACGTCTGGGTTGGGTCGAGGTCTGTCATCGGATGAAAGTGGGAACTTGTTCTCCCATCGCTGTCAGCACGTTTTAATGATTGTTGAACCTGGCCAAGCTGTTCCTCCTTAAAACTTTCCCATACCAAGTGTCTGATAGATTCATAGCTTAATTATTAACTTGTACTTGATTCCTTTGGAGCAACATTGTTCTCAAATTACAAGGGTGAGCTTCAGACAGCAGCAATTTTGGAAGCAATTTAGGAAATCACTACCAAAAACCCCCCCTCCAAAAATAACCAAACAAAATAACCAAAGAAAAAAAAGATCACAAAGAAAAATGTAATGCCCTGAACAGCAAACGTTTCTCTAATATAATTTCTGAGAATTCTAATCTATCTGAAATAAGTCAATAAGAATCAAATATGTGCTAACGTTAACCTACACCTTAAACATCTACTAATTTTGACGAGGGAGAAGCAAACCTCCACTGATTACTTTAACAGGACAGTACAGGACGGCTGCAGACGTATTTTACAATAATGAAACATCATCATTAAAAGGACAAAGAGTGGAAGCTGGAGATTAAAGGAAGGACATACTAACTATGTAATAAAGTAAACCACACCCATGACCTTAACCATCACCAGTAATTGGATATTTGTTAAATCGAAACATTAGTCAGACACTGATCATCTCCTCAGGATTATGGGCTTACTAATATTGATCAGTATGTAAGTCCAACAATTTCACTTGTACAATTAAATGTCAATTGAATGTAAAATTTTTGATGAAGCCATTGCTGGTTGGCATGTAAACAGTTATAATTAATTCCTCTCTTGTTACAGAACAGTACATCTATCAGCCAGATATCACGCAATAGAACAAATCAATTTGTGCTTCGATCAATCAGATAATAAAGAAAGAATACACGCAAAGATACCATTTGTGCAGTTGTCTTGAATACGTAGCTATGCTAGTGATATGCAATCCCCAGTTTCAAAATATCATATTGCAGCATATGGGAGCAAAAAGAGCGAGAGTAGGAATTGGGGCAAGACAGCTAAGGGGAGGCAAACAGGCAAAAGAGACCAAAATGGTGATTAAACAAAAAACAGTCTCATTAGTGGTCTGACAAAGGTTTCATGAGGCCTTCCAGCTGAGCTGCTGTGACAATAAATCAAACACAGAAAGAAGGCCAAGCCCTTTATGGGGAGTGCCACCCATATATTGACTGCACATCACAGAAGCCCTCCTATTGTAGGTTGGATTATAAATCCCATTTCTAAAAGATATATGGCACTTCTGATGGTGTATCAGACCTGCCTTGTATCCACCCTAGCCAAATGTTAGATTTTTCCCCGTTTACAATAACATTATTCACAAAGTAGGTATCTTACCATTGATACTATAACAGCCAATACTAAAAAGTACTTTACATGTACAGTAATTAGACATCCGCTCAAAAGGCAGCCACACAAAGCCAAGGACATACACATTACTAATATTTAGATTAGTACAGTGTTATCTTAATAATTCTAGTAGAGGTGTAGGCCCAATAAAAATCGCACATTAAGTTAGCTTACCGCTTTTTGTCTGAGAGCGAGTGTACTGCCCATCTGTACGTCTGTGACAGGATGCATGGTGCATGTAATGAATGAGTCTGCTGGTCTAGGCCTCTATAGGCTTGAAAAGTAGTTTTACAAAAAAAAAAAAGAGAGAAAAGATCAGCCAACAGATAAGGAGAAGAGAAACCAAGCTGAACCTTGGATCAGCCCCTTCAAACTGTCCCACCAAAGACTTTTGGCCCAGCAACCTTCGTCTGCTAGCCTGCTATTCTTTCTTTAACGTCTCACCAGTGGTAAAACATTATTCTTTTATATAGAACATATTGTGACACTGCACTGTCTTTGCATCAAGGAAATACATTTACATTTCCACTGTATGGATTTCGAAACTATTACTGTGACTTATAATAAGTTTACAGTCAGCACTTTGGAGTACAAACACAGACATACACACACCTACACAGACACACCCATATACACACACGCATGCATACAGGCACATAAACATGCACGCACACACACATACACACACTTACGCACATACAAATGCACCATCCTTCAGTACCATTGATTCTGTTTTGAATAGTGTATTTTCTCCTCAGTCTAGATAGTCTTGCTACTGCCCATGCTGTTAGTGCGCTAGGCATTTTCAAACTCTTTACATCCATTACATTCCACTAGGTAAATACCTAATGCTGGAAACATTTGTCAATGTATGCGCCTGGCTGAACAGAATAGATTATTGGGGGCTGAGTAAAATACACTGCATTTCCAAACAGCACTATGCCTGTGACATATTAAAAACTTGTCACAAGACTCCATGCAGTTTCCCCCTGTGCCAAGGATATGTAATATTTCAAGGAAATGTAAAGCTCGCAAACAATAGTAAACATTCTTGGTGAAGAATAGGAATGTCAATATTTCAAACAACATGACCAACGCGGCTATTTCTGCCCCTTCAACAACAACATATACCACTATTAGACCTTCTACATGTTTTAAGTAAAAATAATAATCATCAGTACACTTAAAACAGCAATTTATTCAAACAGCAAAGATCATTCTTCAACGGAATCAAATCTGACTGTGCTACAGTATGCAAACATTTACCTCAATTTACTGTACAGCTTATTTAATCTCACTGAGTATCAGTTCTTATAAACTTTTTGAAGCAAGATTTGTCACTGACTATCCAGTATTTTACTATTTACTCCTGGAAAAACAACGACTTTTATTTGCATTTGTAATTTTTTCTCCAAGTTGCAGTGGGAGGGCATTCTCCCATTAAAACCAGGGCAGAGCAGAATTAGACCATTTTGATTAAAGAAAAACATTTAATGTCTTTTGTGATGGAACCTGTTGCAGAAATTATCCCAGCTTATCCCCCAAATTACCACAGGAAAAAAACAAAAAAACATTTTAACGGGGATAACTGACTCATCTAGGAGCCTAAATACGTCTAAATCGTAATAGAAAAGGACCAGTTTGAAGCTCAATAATTGGATTAGCTCTTCCCTAAAACGGCTGGTATGAATATGCATTGAACTGTGGGAAGTCTCTATAATGTGAGATACTGAATAGCTGTTGAACGTTTTTTTTAATCCCAGCTACACTGTCAGACCTACATATGGAACAGTGTTGTGCATTAAATTCAAAGTTAAAAAGTGACTAAACTTGTTGTGGGGCTGAAACTTACATATATCTATTATATATGTAAGGTAATTTTTACTCTATATAACTTTGGTTTCATCATCTTTGCAAGTTGGAATTATTCAGACTAAATTATGACCGTGGGGAGATCATTGACCCCTCTAACAGCTATCGCCTTTTGAAATATGGAACAAAACATGTAATTAGTTCTCACTTATATGTGACTAAACACATTTTTCAACATAAAAGTAGCGTCAGATAATATAAAAAACGTTATAATGTGTTTCTTAATGTCAGTATGTCAACCTCTTCCATTGTCTGAGGGAAAATTTACCAATCGATGTCTATTTGATCCTGTGTAATTGATAAAGAATGGGACTCCTGTGGCAGACCCTCTTCAACAGACATACACAATAAAGAGCAGGGACTAAAAGTGGACAGGGGTGATGTCGGGTCTCTTATTTGGGCGTGTTTCCATTCATTCCCTCAATATTCCATTCCTGGTTCTGCTTCATAGGCTTGTCTATTGTGGAGCGCTGAATGGGAGACCGTAGGAGCGTCTCTGCTTCCGTTAATTAGAGCTCTTTGCAGCTTCCGCTCCTTGAGAAGTCAAAGTTAAAGCATAAAAAAAGCCCTCTGTGCTTCCCCAACCTCAGTCCTCCATTGTGGCATCAAAGACATGAAAAGGTATAGCTTACCACTGGTTAGGTGGTAGGAGGTCTCAATGTTGGAATGGCTGAGAGAGGGACAGACAATGAAAAGTGAGCTTTTGCACCCCAGAGAAGAGAAAGTGATGCTAAATTACAGTGCTAAACATAATATTTTTGTGGTTTTAGGTGCAATGTTGGCATTAAAGTAGCTAGGTGTCACATCTTGAGTTTAGAGAGCATGTCATAAGGACACGCAGAACTGTAGTGATACTGAAGTGCTATGCATGTTGAAGTTCATTTAGAGTTAAAAGCTATGGAAAATTCCAAGGACTATTATATGCATACTGATTGTGCAGGAACCCCTTCTTGTCTTTACAGATGAAATGACCAATTGTTCATGTAGGCTTAAGTGATGCACGAGAAAAAAGAAAAAGAAAAAAAGACCTGGGGTCTGTTATGACATGTGGCTATGGGTGTCCTTTTATACCTTGAGATTCCCTTTGCCTCATTAGTTAACACACTTTCTTAGTTTTGAACAATACCTTAGCTTGAGTTCTCCCAGCAGAAATCCCCCCGCTCAGTCGATATTTCCAGGGCCTGCAGCAGAGTTTCAGAGAGAGGGCCCTTTCCCCCCTGTCCTAACAGCTTTAATACTTGTAATTATCTCTTGCTGGGGGAGGCTGGAAATTGGATTAGGGTGGTGAGTCTCAGCTGAATGAATTACCTCCATCTCCCCACTTGGTGGGCCACACACTGATAAAGTGCGGAAAAACGGATTTGGATTCAGCCTTAGCATTCATGGCTTCCTTGTGGAAAAATGAAATTTTCCAACAGAAGGGGCCGGTGTGCCAGCAGTATCTGTCCACAGCATGTTTCATCTGGTCCTGCTCTTCTGGAAATGCAATTACCTGCGTTATCGGGGCCTAAATGGTGACAGTTTGGCAGGGGAGCGGTTCCACCTGCCAAAGGCATCATTCGGCAATGTTTTTGTTGCATTCAGTGTTCTCTCAGTTTCAAATTATCCCCCCTTATTTCCACCTGTCAAAAGCAAAACAATTCGTTGATTTGTTTACAGGTAGAATAGGGATAGAAAGGGATAGAAAAATGAGACATACAGCCTTTAACCACCACGAATATACTGTATGACTATGGTTATATAACTTATTTAACTCTCTAATTATGTACTGGTCACCTTTAATGCCATTCTCATAACCTTTCATATGTTTACTTGATTAGATAATTATTAGAAAAATCTGATATATTCAAAAATTTTGCAATACGTTGGTTGATTGCAATATTTTCTAAAGGACCATAATGCAAAGCGTCAAGCAGTAGAAGTACTGTACAATGAACCAGAGAAAAGAAACAAATGGAACAGCCAATAACAATGTTTTATTTTTGTATTGTACCCCAGCCTTCACTTGAATGACTGCACATACAGTACAGGTTGATACTAAATTATTTAACAACATCAATTCAGCTGATGTTCTACATGTGTTGTTTCTCTCAAAGGAGAAAAGCTAAGCTCTTTCAGAAGGTCTATTCAATCAATATCTGGGAAGGCTTGCCACTGTGGATAACTCACCTCCAATACATTGCACAACACTGGGGTGTCTATTTTACTGGAAACATTGTAGTCCATTATTGAACATATTTGCTTTACAATACATTGGTTTGTGCTAAATACAGAGCTAAAATATCTTAAACATACTCGCAGCTGGAATTTACACGTCGCACTTAATCAAACCCCTGATAATATTGAGAATATGCAAAAAGTCTATGTAATATTGGCTGAATAATGTGTCCGTTTCATATTCTGTTTACTGTTTCAGGATATATTTGCTAGATGAATGGTTTGAAATTAGGATTGAACTATAAATCATCAAACATGCCCCTAAATGTTGTGTCTAAATGACGCAAAATTGAACTAAACTACCTCAAACTAAGCAGAACTAAAGAGCTCTGAGGAAAAGTTAAAGACTTTCACTTTGTGTGGGATTTAGCCAACTTTGTTTCCCCGTTGTTCGTTAAATAGTAGTTTAAATTCGGTTTCATATTTAATTTCCTGCTGTGTCATTGTCAGGAATCAGATCAAACAGAGGACAAACTAGCCCTACATACCCGCCGCTCGCTATCAGACGCCCCCCTCGTCTTTTTCACTTCCCATTCTTTTAACCCCCCACTGAGGACAATCCTTGAAGGTAGATAAAAAGAACAACAAAAGATAATTAAATCTAAAAAAGGGGGGGAAATCTCTGCTTTCTCACACAAACAGTTGGGGATAGATTTCAGCACAGTGAGGGTTTGGCTAATTTGTACAATGGCCTGATGGGAGTCCTTCAACATTTACTCTCTGGATGGGACGTAGATGGGTAAAGAGAGTATCACATCTCTCCTCTAATTGTTACATGTTCCTATTTTTACTGTCCTACCTTATCAGACCTACTGAATAACCCTTTCCCCGCAGAAACAAAACAAACTTTTGTTGCATTTGTCAATATTTTAGGATAAACCTGACCACCAAAACCCAAATTCATAATACTCTATGGTGAGATTATCAACTTACAGCTCTGCTACTATCAGAGGAGTAAAGATTGCTCTGACGTGCCTTGTTGTTCCAACTCAGACCTGCATCCCATCGATGACAAATCTAAAATTATAATACTGTAATGCTTCACATAGACCCAGCTATTTAGGCGTGAATTTAATATTCATTGCTTTTGCAGCTTGGTTGGTTTTAAGGTGCTATCACCCTTATCCACCCTCCTCCCAACCCCACCCACTCCCCAACATCGCCGCCATCTACACCCCTATATCCACCAAATAGGGGCAAATGGCAGTCACTGGGACAC
>OMLI01075234.1:0-13357 GCA_900302605.1 Rondeletia loricata | reverse complement strand
TTTTAGACGCTCCCTGCTCACTCGCCTCACAGCCGGCTGCACATAGAGACCAATATTAAATGTCCAGCTCCGAGGACGGCTCATTTCGGTGAAAATAAGGTTGTAGCTCGTTGTCTACCTTACTACGGTAGGAAAGAGGCATCCTTGGTGTTTTAAAAACATTTCGATTAGGAGTTATTGATCCCGGAAATTCGAATCTGTGAATATCTTTCTAACTTTACCTAAGTCCAGTGCAGCCGGTTTCGCCCTCTCCCGCTCTCTCACTCTGTTGCCGGGCAGACTTGAGCCACTTGTTCAATCACCAGAGAGGAATTCGGCTCTGGGATTCACTTGTATGTGCGGGGAATCTACTGTGTGGAATCGACTCCACAGTGTGGAATCGACTCCACAGCTTTGGAGTCGATTCTCGATTCCCAAATGCTTGGAATCGAAGAATCGATTCTTTTTGGAATCGACTCCCAGCCCTAATGATGATAGCTAACGCTGGCTGGCTAGCGTTAACACTCGGTCGGCGTTTTTGTGTTGACTAGCTTTGGCTGCTAGCTAGTTGTCTGGCTAGCGTTGGGTGGGTCTTTGTGTGCGGGCTGCCGTGGCTGGAGATTGGACAGGGAAGCCAAACAGTATCGCAATTCATTTTTCATCTCACCGATTTGAATCGTCACATATTTGAATCGATAATTAACTGTCTCGCGATGCATCGTTACATCCCTAGTAGTTAGCATGAGCAGCGATGGCCACCATGGCTGAACAGACAAAGAAAAGAGCGACACCTACAGAAACTCAAACGTCATCAACAGAAAATCCAAGGAAAAAGACATCACAGTACCGCCCACACTGTTTGATTGACAAGTGATGTCTGGGAAGTGTAGTGCAAAAACAGGGCGTGTAAAAAAAGTCACATGGACTTACAAGTAGCTTTGTTGGACAGAGCGTTGGTAACCTGTCATCCCGCCAGGTTGGAGATTTTGGCAGCAGGGGGAGTAAAAACAAATCTGATTCCAGTCCCTGTAATTTTAGCTAAGCATGATGGAGGAATGGCATCGTTCTCACCTGCCCAAACAAACCGAACTAAAGGAGTAAACGCTCCAGTGTTCAAATAAACCGCTCCAGACATGCTTGGTGTGAACACGCCCCAAGTTATATTGTTGGCTGCAAGTGAAATGATTGTTTTTCCCATCAGCTTGCCTATTGGTAGACTTATTGTAGATGTATTCCTGTGTCCTCCAGATTTGCCGGCTGCGCAGCGAGTTAGACATTGTGCGTGGGAACACCAAGGTGATGTCAGAGATGTTGACTGAGATGGTACCAGGACAGGAGGACCCTTCAGACCATGAGCTACTGCAGGTTAGGAACCACTTGTGTTGTGTGTGTGTGTGTGTGTGTGTGTGCATTTGCAAGTTTGTGTGTTCCACCATTCCACTCCATCCTGACTTCCTTATAAGTAAAGGACTTTTTCAGGAATGGACGGACATAAAAAAAGTAATAATTGATGGTAACCTGAGACCACTAGAGGGGGCTACACACTCGAAACAAAATATGTGTGTGTGCATTTAGGAGCTGAATAGGACTTGCAGATCCATGCAGCAGAGGATAGTGGATCTCATCTCCTGTGTCTCCAGTGAGGAGGTGACTGAGGAGCTGCTCCACGTTAACGACGACCTCAACAACATTTTCCTACGCTACGAAAGGTCAGAGCACACCGACAGACACGTGTACAGTACACATGCACGTGTAGACACAGCTCTGGCAAAACCTTAAACCATCGCATGCAAAGATTTGATTACTTAAGCTAAAGCAGTTTCCCTTCCCCTTCTCTTCTTCATCTTGTCCTTTCTTTGCCTCAGGTATGAGAGGTTTAGGTCTGGGAGATCTTCGGCTCAGAGTGTCAACAATGGGGTGAGTTGGCAGTTAGTACAACATTAGCATCACTCCCTTACTTTTCCTGGTTGACACCTGTCTGAATCCTCCAGGCTACTTCTTTCTGTGCTACTATTACATCTTCCACGGCATGCAAATATGTTCTCATTCTTCTTCAGTGTCAACTGTCTAGGGTTGCATGTTACATTGTCAGTCAGCCTTTTTAAATGTCTTTCAAGTGCTGTTGTCATGCCAATACAATGTGTTCCTGCACAGGCATGTTAATGGTATTCATTGTGTTTCTTCCTTTCTGTTTTATGTCGTTTATGGCTAGCTGAGGCAGGCAAGTATGAAAATATTGTCACCCTCCCTGACTCACTAGTACCATGTGTTTCTGTATTTTGACCCCAGAGCTGTTGAAACATGGCTAAATAATATGGGCCCCGCCTCCACCAATATGTTTTGCCCCATGTGGCATGTTTTGACCATGCAGCCCCCGACAGTAAATGACCCGAACCCGGAGGCATTGATTGACATATGATGATGGAATACAACCGTATGATGGTAATATAGTGAATATGTCCCTAGAATCACTTATCTACTCTCAAATTAGATTTGCATTGTCTCCGGTCAGGGGTTGACATAAGCAACACACCTAAGAGCAACTCCCCCAGCCTCCCTGCTGTATTTCTGTATTGTTTTATCTTTACTAAACAGCCAACACCCTAGGCATTGGTCATTTCTATGGTAACTGAAAGTACTGTCAAGGATTAAATGGCAAGTTTCATGGTCTCGCATCACTCTTTCCTCTTGTCACACCCATTTTCTCTAAGCAAATACCTTTGAATCCTAAATTCTTTGGACCCCCTTAAGAAAAAGTGTTGCATAATATGCTGCTTTCCTGATTCATGGGTGTTTTCATGCTCTCCTGAAGCTAACCAATCACTTTCCCCAAGATTCTGCTCTTACTCCTATTATACACCATGCATTTAGTGGGCTGTTTTGGGTTTTTTAACACAATCATGGTACTATATAATAACCCTGCCTTTCCTTAGCCTTCCATAAAGGGATTTGTTTTGCCGCACTTGAGCCAATGTCCCTAAACCCTTTTCTCTGCTCCTCTATGAAAGGGGAACTGTATTGTGTCTCGTCATTGAAGTGACAGTCGTTCCCCACCTCCTTCTTCACCAGGTCCTGAGTGAGGCTACAGAGGACAACCTCATAGACCTCGGCCCGGGCTCCCCAGCGGTGGTCAGTAATATGCCGAACACAGCTCTGACCAGCTTGCCCCCCACCCTCACAGCCCCTGCAGGCAGGCCCTCCTCCCCAGCCTCCTTGGCCTCACGCCTGGCTGGCCTTGGTATGTACCCCCTACCTTGAATACCAGCCAGTACCCAAGCTTTCACTCTGAGACAGTTTGGGGATTGTTATTCAGAGCAAGAATAACGTTCTCCTTCTGATATAGCATATCATAACTGTCTATAGAGGGCTTGAGGAGACATAACACACCCTCTGACAGCCATATTGGAAGTCCTCAGCTCTTAGCAACAATAGCTGTGAAGAGCTGACAGCGTTTCTAAACGTACAACTTGTCCGTCTCAACAGATTTCAATAGACATGGTTAATTTCTGTGCTTTTTTTGGACTGGGAACTGATCATGTCAACACTGATACATCTGGTTGGTTTTGTGTTAAGGTAATGTCAGCTTGTCAGCAAACATCACTGTCACCTGATTTGCACGCTAGCTTACGTATCTAGTTGTGGCTAGTAGCGGCATGTTGGATTTAGCATCGGTTGCTTTGCTAAATTAGCCTGCTGGCAGGTTAGCTAGCAAACAAAGGCAAAAACCAACGGTTTGTTCAGGTTAACTGAGCTGACTCCTCTCAAGCTACAACTTAGTGTTTTTGCATAGAAACTAGAGCTAAATACAAGACAGTGTACTTTGTAACCTAAATTTGGCAACAAACTTACCTTATCAGTTATCTCTTTTCCTAGCCCAATTGTCATATATTTGTATTTGCACATAGCTAATTCTCAGATGGACCTCCATGATGGCACTACCCGTGGTTTCGAGGAGATTTCTGACACAACTGCAGAGGAAATGTGTGAAAAATAGACCCTTTTGGTTTGTTGTTTGTACCGTCAAATTCTGTTTTGAGCTGTATGCCAACTTTAGCATCAAAGTGTTGTTGTTGTGTTTCCTGCAGACGTGGGTGCAGACAGTGTGAGCGGTACCTTGAGCTCTCTGCCCAGCTGTAAGCCTCCTGCTGCCCAGGACGACTTTGACATGTTCGCCCAAACCAGGACCGGAGCTCTGTCTGAACCACGCAAGACGTAAGGACACATCAGAGATCTAGTTTTAAAACGAAACTACATTTGTTGCGAGGCATCTAAGCCTACTCTTTGTGCGATGATTTAGAGGAAAGAAGAGAGTGAGTTAATCTTGGCTGCCCAGCTCTTGCTTTCAGCTTTCAGTGAGGGAAACGGTCTTTGTTTCTAACGGGATTGTAACAGTCCATGTCTACTTCCTGTCTCAGCGCTGCAGCAGAAGACAGCCATGCCCTTGGTGGCCTTCCTCCCACTCTGGATGTACGACAGCCAACTATAGGAGGGGTGAGTCTACACGACACAGGCTTTTATATTTGACATATTTTCAGGGAACGTTTTCATAACCGTTTACATTTGTGCTGCTGGATAGAATGCTTTCTTGCTACTACGGTAAACTAGTCAACCAATTGGGAACATTAGTTTAGACTTGTCTTGAAGTTAAATTTTTTGTCTTTTGAGCTTCTGACTGAGCTCTCAGTTTAACAGAAATATCTAGAATATCCAGGCTATATATTCAACCTAACTATATTTGTCAATTAGGCTTTCAGCTAAGCTTCAGTGTTTTTTTTACTAATTAGAGTTGAGTTGCTTAAGCACCTTGACAGCTTCTACTTATTCAGTAATACCTCTCTTTCCCTGCTTTTGATTGATGTTCCTCATGAATTACTAACCAGACTGACTAAAGATTATGTGGCTCCTCAGTGGTAGTGCATGGCCTCGGCGTGGCTCCTCAGTGGTAGTGCAGGGCCTCGGCGTGGCTCCTCAGTGGTAGTGCATGGCCTTGGCGTGGCTCCTCAGTGGTAGTGCATGGCCTTGGCGTGGCTCCTCAGTGGTAGTGCATGGCCTTGGCGTGGCTCCTCAGTGGTAGTGCATGGCCTCGGCGTGGCTCCTCAGTGGTAGTGCATGGCCTTGGCGTGGCTCCTCAGTGGTAGTGCATGGCCTTGGCGTGGCTCCTCAGTGGTAGTGCATGGCCTCGGCGTGGCTCCTCAGTGGTAGTGCATGGCCTTGGCGTGGCTCCTCAGTGGTAGTGCATGGCCTTGGCGTGGCTCCTCAGTGGTAGTGCATGGCCTTGGCATAACCCTGTTTTCACACTTCACTCGACTGAACTGTCAAGCAGGTTGGGAAATTAACACCACTGCCACCAGTCAAATGTTGCTAGTTAGGGTGCGATCACGCCATCACACCAGTTTGTTTTCTTTGGTCCGAACCATAGCGGAAAAGTTGACTTTGTTGTATTTTATTTTATTTGATTCATTTAGGTTCACACTGCCCAATTACAAGTGAACCAGCACTCACAAGTTACCAGAGCCCAAAGTGACATCTTAAAATTGCTTATTTAGTCTGACTAAAACGATTAATCGATTATCATAATTATGATCGATCAACTTTCTGTAGATCGATTAATCGACTTATTGTTTCAGCACTAATGGCATGCCCATCTTCATCCACAAGGTGTGGTGGCATGGCTGTATTTTGTGTGTGTGTGGATTGTTCCTCATAGCTTTCAGTGTGATGTGCCACACTAATCAGTTTCCATGTCATTTTGGTTGTTTCTTTTGTTTTTCTTTCACAAATGCATTCTTAAGTTACATTTAAGTTGATGCTGAAGTTCATTCAAGTCATATGTTCTGTTCTGTTTGGGGCGGTATATTTTCTGTTCCCTGGCCACCTGTGGCGGTCTCGATGTCGCCCCTAGGGTGTCGGAGGCCAGTCCTCTGTCATGGATGACATAGAGGAGTGGCTGTGTACCGATGTGGTGAGACCATCATGATTTTATTTCTGCCTGCTGTTCTTCCCTTGCTTCTCCTTTTTTTTAATCTATGGTATTCCCTAATCTCGTTTTGACTGTGACTGGTTTTTTAAGCCAGAAAGTAACATATTTCTCTTCCTTACATTTCCCCACTCTTTGACCAATCACGTGTCTGGACACCTCAGCTTCCTCTTTAGTTACTAACAGTGTGCTGTGGGGACAAACTGACATTACGGGAGCCTGGTCTCCCGAAATTTCATGAAATGAGCATGATGTCTTAAAATGCAAATACGTGCTCCTTGCACAAATAGGGAGAGAAATACGTTTTCCCGCCACAGAAGGATTACATGAAGGAGACACGACTAGAAACAGGTAGTAGTGTGACATTGAACTGGCGCGGTGGAAAGTAAGGGTGTTGTGGTCGAGATGGTGGATGGATGTAGAAATCTGCCTGACGACCCGGGTTCAATTCCCAACTCATGCCAAGAAAGTTTATTAAAATTTTTTGCAAAAGTTTCTTTATTTTAATTTAACCGTAACCAAAACCTTACCCTAACCTTAACCAAATTGTTTTAGTTGCCCAAACCTAACCCTAACGTTAACCTAGACTTAACCGTTAGCTAACCCTTTAAGAAGAAAGTGCCGTGTCCAATTTGTGTCCACAACTCGTAATAAAGCGTTTCAAGAGTGTGTGCTCATTTCGTAAAATTTTATGAGACTGTGTTGCATTATGGAGCGGGAATATCTATCTGCCTTGGTGGGGAAAGCACCTGGTTTATTTGTTTTGGTGTTCAATTTGATATAAGCAGACATGGGTAGACAATGAAACATGCTTTCTAAAATCTAACTGCACACTTTTGGGTGAGCGATGATGAGCAAGAATCTGTGTAACATCGGTGGTAAGTTTAATCTATAAAGAATGTAGAGGGTGCTGTTGTGGCTGGTTTTGTTTTAATCAGTAGTTTTGGGCGTGTGCACAGTAAGCAAAATACTTCTCAGCCAGCTTCTGGTGGTTTGCAGTGTATAAAGTTTTGCGACGCCAACGTTGTTTTCTTTACTTTTCAACAGAAAGGAGATGAGGGTGAGGAAGGAGTGACAAGCGAAGGTGAGACAACTCGAATCTCCTTTCCTCCATTATTCCCTTCGGTAGATTTCCCGCTGTGTTGTCAGCTACATTTTGACCAACTCTCTTCAGAGTATTTCCCCTCAATTTCTCTCGTTCTCCCTTCCCTTTTTGTTTTCTTCTTCTCTCCCAATCCCCCAGAGTTCGACAAGTTTCTAGAGGAGAGAGCCAAAGTAGCAGAGATGGTTCCCAGCCTACCGTCGCCCCCCGACGGCGACCCAGGGGCAGGGCAGGAAACCCAGAGCCGCAAGAAGGCCGACAGAGAGAACGCTCTCTTCGCCATGTAGACCTTTCACCTTTGACCCCTAAGCCCCGGCCTAAGACCTGACCGGCCGAGCGGCGACATCCCAGGACAGACTGACGTGACACGCACATACACTCACCCTCATTTGGACACCATCAGCTTAACACTACTCGGCTACACTACAGAGAGTTTCTTCCATGTTGTGGTTTTGTCTTCATAAAATGGGAATCTTTCACGTTGTCAGTTAATTTCTCACTAGACAAAGGGAAAACCCAACTAATGGCCTATTTTGATACACTACCAGACGACGGATCTCACCCGTACGATGACCGGCGTTGGAGACATCGAGGCAGCCTGCTCATTTCTTCTCCTTTACGTGTGACGGATCTGTGTTTGTGGATTTCCTCAGCCTCTTGTGGACTGTAGAGAATCGACAGCAAGGCCCCAAGTCCCAGTTAATCCTGATTACATGATGTAGTAGTATGGACTTTCCCCTGTTGTTAATGATAGGGATAAGGGATAAGTGCAGTTTTGTTTCAGTGTTAGTATCAACCCCCATTACATTCGCTCCATGTGGTTAACAAAGTCAGTCTTGGCTGAGTCTTGGTTTTGTTGTATAATTGTAAATGACAAAATGTCAAGTTTATTAGTTGTGTGTATATTTAAGCAATCTGTGTACGGGAGAGATGTTGATTTAGGAGCCTGCTTATCTTATCCAGCTGCTCTCGCAAAAGGTATTTACCTCACAGGGGTAAGGCTTTTTCAAAAGGAAAGGGAATAGGAAACATTAGAAAACTCACAATAGCTAATTTACAAGCTAATGTACAACAGCTCATGCATTGCCGTGGGCATTTAGTTTTCAAACGATTGGCAAAATTGCAGACCGTACAGGCAAACGTGTTCTTTTGCCCTCCACAAAGTCTGCCTGTTTATGTTGTAGTTGTTTGATGATGATTATATCAAAATATCATATTTTGAGATTATTGTGTGCAGATTTTATTCGCCTACAGTTGCTGTTTGAGATTTTTTTGGTAGGTAGTTGATCTTTAGCAATAGTACCAGCAGTACTATTATAAACTCTAATTATCCATCTGCTGAAGAATACTATCTAATTATTCTTGTTTATGTAATCATCCATATGCTGAAGATGCTTTCATGTCATGAATTGACTGATTTAATTCACAGGGAAAGGTAGTGCTATTATGAATTGAAGTTGGCGTCAGTCTTATATATATTTCTGGGTGGATTGTGCTGTTTTTTTTTTCTGTTTCAATTGACCGGACCAAATGTGTGCTTTCGTCTGGATGTGATGAAAGGTCACAGAATGAACGGAGGGTATTCGGGCGTCGCTCGTACACAGTCGGGTCCAGGCTTCGGTTTGAAATTCACGACTTCATATCCAGAGATGTAATACAAATTCAATAATCGCACATTATTTAGGTGCAATTCTCCTTTATTTCTTTATGCTGACATCTTAAAAAGGCCTGACCTTTCAACATGACATTTGTTTTTCAGAAATGAGCGAGCGGCACACACACAGCGCTGCAAACGAGACATTTACACTCGACGGTAATAAATGCGACGTGTTACACGACCACAACAAGCCTAAAAACAGCCGCACGCTCGACAGCCGCGCTACCTTTCACCTTGTACTGTAAATGAGCTGGAGCGGGAACGTTGAACCGTTTGTAAACTGTAATTAATGAGAAATGCTGGGAAATATTTGAGCCGAGTGTAGAAATAATTTATTCCGCGTTATTTTTTTTCTTCAGATCTCAGTATTTTTAAAAAATCATTTAATTGTATAAAAGGAAAATTAGGAATTAATTACTTTGTGGGACAGGATGAGAAATGTTCATGTTGGTGTGGGGTTTTTTTTTTTTGGATGATCCTTTTTATACATTGCTGCTGGCTCATGTATCTTATTGGTTGTCATGGTTATGTGGATGTTGAGTGGTTGAGTGTGTCACAACAGTAAATACATGGTCATAGTTTATACGGTAATGTATAACTGGGCAGCTCAGATGATTTGTGGCTGTAAGAGAGAATCCCACCAGTTTATTTAAAGAAGGATATGTATTTTGTACCTAAGAATCCATTATTCATACTATAAGTTAAACACTATTGGACAGACTAGCACATGACCAAGTAACATAACAGACGTAACGAATGAACTTACTTCTGAGAGACACTTTCTGCAACGCATCAACATTGCACAATTTCCTTTCTCTTACTGTTTCCTTGTTTTTGTGTTAAGTGCGTGTGTGTGTGTGTGTGTGTGTGTGTCAGCCGTACTGCAAGGCAAAGATGTGTTCTGAATCTCAGTGGAATGAAAAAAGAAGCCTCCAAATGTTTTGAGCTGAGAGAATAAATGTGTTGCCATCCATGCTTTTAGTTTGATACTGTAAACCCGGAGCTTACTTCAGCGTGAGCTCTGATAACGATTTGAAACTAAATCTCGGCGTACCGAAGGCTTTGCCAGAAAGTCATCCCGGACCAGTTTTTAACAAAGGAACAAAAGGCTTCTTTGTGTGTGTCACTGGATAATATAAAACGGGATGCTGATAAGGGACGCTGTGCTGTGCGACTGCTGCTTTCCTACGTTGCCCCCATCGCTCTTTTCTCTTTGTGTTGTTTGACTTATGCATGAACTCTAATAAAACATTGGCAGAGTGTGATCCGCCTCCTGGGCTTTGGCTTTGTTTTTTTTATGTTCTTTTGGGGCAGACTTTACAGAGAAATACCCTCGTAGCTTATCTGCACACTCAGACCTTATACCAGTCATGGAATGGGAATGGGGAATAATTCGTGCCGCCTGTTGTAATGACACCCGAAGCTGTTTCATCAAGTCATTTGTTGCACTGCCACCATTCAAGTCCACTACTTGGCATACCGTCCTTCCACTGGATTCCTCTTCACATGGTAATAGCAGCTGAAGTTGACCTGTAGTAAACCCATACCATTTACCTTCTCTCTCGCTCTCTCTCTCTCTCTGGAGGCCGGTGGGCCCCACACCAGGGGCTTCCCCATTGGTTGCTGGGAATCGCCTCATCCTACAACATGGCCCCTCACATTCAGCTCCAGTCACCGGAACGTTTTCCCGGTCAAAAGGAAAAGAGGGGTGTGTGTCGGGCAGCAGGCTCCCGGTCTGACTCGGCGTGTGCAGAGAGACTTTGCAGTTTGAGACGAATAGCTGGTTTATAATCTGTTTAGAGAGCTATTGTGTAACAGAGGTGCTGGTGGATTTCTCTTTGAAAGGTAAATGGCTGCTTTGATGGATTTGACAAAAACGTAGAAGCTTTTTAGATATTTGTTTTATGTGTAATGATGTATGTTACATTCAAATATGGTAGTAAATCTGAACAAAACAACACATTTGTTGCTGCTTGTTGGTGTGATATACAGTGTAATGTTACTGTACATGTGGCAATGTGGTACCACTGCCATAGTAACTGCTGAAGAAGTATTTCTACTGTTATCTGAAATCAGTACAAACTGGTCAATACATGTCAAGCCCAGATAGTCACTCAAACTAATCCTATTTTGACAAGCAGCACATTTAACCGTGACATCACACCCTCTGTTGCAGGTCTGTACGGACCTGTCGGATCCCTCGAGCGCTGACCGAGGTTCTCCGAGGAACAGAGATGTTCTCAGTCTCTCCTCCCCAGATCCATCCATCCCCCCACCCAGGATAGAGTGGGTTTACCGGCCTACGAGTTGTTAGCACACTCTAGTGGTGGGATTACAGTGCAAGGTGACAGAGGTCAGAGGTCAAGTTGTGCGGAAAGGATCCAGGAAATCATCATCACAGAACTTGAACCATGGCATCAGACTGAGTAGACACATACTATACAGGTGTATCCTCCTTACAGTAGTTTCCCACTACTAGAGAAAATATAAAGCACAAGTATTTTGACGCACACATGAATCCCCGCCACCGCCACTGGATCACGTCTCGACCAGCCGAGCCGCAGAGGAGCAGAGCCGGGCTTGGAGGTCGATGCTGGCCGGAGCTGTGGTGCATTGTAGTTGCATTGCACGTTTGTTGACGCTGTGCAATGTTTCTGCTTTGCAACAGAGAACTTGGCCGTAACTCAACTCAGCCACGAGCTTCGATATTACACGGCTCAAATGAGTCATCTTGACAGGTGATCCGATACCTCATCAGCTCACCTGGCGGTATTACTGGCAGTGCTGCTTTCTGCTGGAACAGTGTGTTCCAGTACAGTTACTAGTTCCCTCGTCAAGGTTTGTTATCAGTAAGGTAGACCAAGGGAATACCTCAACTCAGTCATGTATTCTGATTACTTTCAGATTACTTTGCCATGTTTGAGGTATAAAGGTACGGAGAAGAAAACGTGAAAAATTACTACGTTCAGGAAATTGATTTCAGGTTTTCATACAAACACACATTTTCTTCTGTGCCACATTTTATAAAGACGTAGAACAGCTGCCACTATTTAAATGGTCTTCTGAGTTTCAACAAAAGTATTCCCAGAAGTAATCCTCTAATTTGCATCTATAATCAGAATACAATCATTTTAGGTAACGTAACAGAATACAGTTACGCCGTTACAAGTATTCTGTTACTACCTAACCCTGTCAGCTGTATATATACAGTAGCCTATATGTGTTTTGGGCTGCAGCTCATATCAAACTGCTGATGCCTCTGTAGCCCTCATGTGTATAAGAGACTCTGAACCTTTACCTGAGCTGGCATGTTTACCAAATGAGAACTGACACATTTCAACAGACTTTTGGCAGATTTCTGACTCATATTTGAATTTGAATGTCAAGCCCTTTTCCTTTATCATATTCCCTATTTTCCATTTTCTTTCCAACGCCCTTCTGGTCACCTCGAGTCAACCGCTCCTAGGTTTGTAATTCCTAGCAGGGACATCCTTCCAGCGGTCTGTAGCAGCCGGGGCCCAGGTGATCTCTACAGCACATACAGTCTAAATGTAAACATGTCTACAACTGGCATTGATTGACATGGTGCGTTGTGATTTTCTCATTATAGACGCACTCTCCAAGCCATTTAAAAGGCGTATTCCACCTAAAACTGCGCTGGATGCACCTGCAGCAGCGACAAAATGGCAAAGGGCAGAGATGTGTGTATGTCAAAGTCCTGAGGCTGTTTCACCAACGTTCATTATCAATGCCCTTCCAATCAGCATCCCAACGCATGCTGCAAGCATGCACATTGGCATGTTTTCATCTTACAGTGCATTCACACACACACACACACAGCTCTAGGAAATAGCAGCAGATTCGCTCTCATTAGAACAAAACAGCACACTAATATTTGTCTTCGTCCCCGTAATCCCGCTCACAGCCCGAGCAAACACTCGAGACTAAATGACCTATTTGTGTTTATGGTTTACCTGTTATTAACGTTGCAGATCAACGGTTTCCCAATTCCCTCTCCCTCCAATTCCACTGCTTCTTGCCCTGAGCTGCACATTTTAACTGGCACACCAACCTTTACAAGTGAGCTCCTGCTGAGAGGCACAGACACAATGAAGTTACCGACCTCAAACCAAAATAAATGTCCATACTCCTACTACTACTGCTGGACACCTGTGCTCTCTACACATGTACAACAGGAGTGTGGAAGGCCTGACACTGGAAAAGGATGAATGAAACAAGATGGTTGAATTGAGAATAGTCATTTTAATAGAGGCCATTCAGAGGGACACTGAGCCAGCAGCTACAGAGTTCCATATAATTCACCGACAACATAAATATGTGCGTTGGCTTTTCGGGCCTGGCTGGCGCCTGGCTTTCTCTTCAGCTGTCTCAAAAGACCCCTGTAGCCTCGGAGCACTTTATGCTAAGTTAATTTACCCAAATATATCCACGGCACGGCGGCCGGCGGCTCGCCATTCGACATCAACAACTTTGTTAATGGAAACTTGCTGATCCATAAACGGTTTGCGCCGCTGCAGACGTTAGCTGGGGGGCAGTTCACATATGAATGTTAAAAACCCACAGATCGATGAGGGGGCATTTGCAAGGAGGCATAAGGTGTGTTTAATTATAATTGCGTCAG
>OMLI01075228.1:30632-45542 GCA_900302605.1 Rondeletia loricata | reverse complement strand
CTAGTGCCTGGCAGGTTTTAGAGCATTATAAACTTTCCTGGCAGACTCTTTGTGCTCTCATTTCCCTCTCCCTCTCTCATATGAGAGAGAGAAAGAGATGGAGAGAACCAGCGAGAGAGAGAGAGAGAGAGAGAGAGAGAGAGAGAGAGAGCAAAAGAGACCCTGAGCAACAAACAGACAGATAAAACATGGCGGACAGACAGAAGAGGCTGGTACTGAGAAACAAGGAAATGTTTATATAGAATGGCCTGTGTGTGTGTGCGTGTGTGTATTAGAGAGAGAGAGAGAGAGAGAGAGAGAGAGAGAGAGAGAGAGAGAGAGAAAGAGAGAGATAGACAGAGAGACAGAGAGAAAGAGAGAGAGAGAGAGAGAGAGACGGAGAGAGAGAGACAGAGAGAGAGACAGAGAGAGAGACAGAGATTAACAGGACTACTGAGTGGGAGAGGGGTTGAGACGGGGGTGTTGTGTAGGAGGGAAAGAAGTGCATCATTGCCATGCTCGTGCTCACAAGCGTGCGCACACACACACACACACGCACACACACACCAGAAGCTCATTGGTTTAAAGGGGCAGACCTGAAGCTCATTGGCCTGCTCAACATTACTCTCTACGTGTGTGCAACAGACACAGAGGCAGGTACGAAGGCTCACAATCACCCGACGTGTTAAAAGTCTCGTTGTTAAGCTCCACTCTCTCTAACAGCTAGACAAGACATTCTCCTGCCATAACGCCCTCAGCAAACATCGGAGACCTTCCCCTTTGTGTAAAAAAAAATGGGGACCACGCATACATTCACTCACGTCGCTTAGGATCAAATGCAAATATGTACATAGGCCTATATATATTTTGGGAGTGATCTCTATTAGGAGATGATGGGTTGCCATAGTTCCTCTGAGTGGCTCTCTGCCTCTGACATCAAAGAAGCCTCATCAGAAAGTCTAATGGGGGAACCAGGCACTTGACCAGGAAGAAACAATAGATGCTTTAGATCTGTGCATATATGCATCGGTCTACCTCCGCCTAGGCTTCATCACAGAGGCAGATGTGAATCAGCTCAATTTCAACTCCGGGGCGGCTGTATAAATAAATCTCGTGAAAAATGAATAACAACAAAGAAGTGGCATAAAACGTTTCAGCTTTTCCTTTTGTTTGTGTTTTTGTTGTTGTTTTTTTAACCAGACCGGTTAATGGCTCCAATTAAAGGAGGGAAACGATTCGTATTCCTTTTCTCAGAGGTTAGCACTTTTCAACGTCAGCCAGTGTGAGGACAGAAATAGTCCCTGTTGGGCTTGTCTGTTTCAGTGGGGTGTTTTAATGCAGGTGAGTGAGTGCCAGAGGGTGAATTGACCCTCTGCACTTGTTAAACACATCGTCGTGGCTTGCCACATGGCCCACGTGTGGCCTAGAGGCACAATGACTCACTTATTACGTTTTCAGAATGATTTTAAGCATGCAAACCTCTCTTAGGAAAGCCTGGCTAAAACACAGATTGTTCCACAACCAATGTGCGATATTTGACAACTGACCCGTCACGGGGGCCTCGATGTCCAGCAGGTTCTTCTCCGAGCGCAAGATGGCGGCGCACTCTCCGATGAGCCTCAGGGCCACCGCTTCCTCCACGCGGCCCTCCTTGGTTAGGTGGGCTTTCAGCACGTCCACCTTGGGCTTCCCATCGCCGTCAAACACCTCTTTGACCGTGAGTTGGTGACTGGGGGGGAATGGGACAGCTGCAAGGGGAAATAAAAGAGGAGAGTTTAGCCTGTCGGTCATGTAGCATCTTTTAATCCTGATGTACTTTCTATGCTTTCATATATTTTTCATTGGCAAAAGGCTTATCAGGATAAACGGGTAATTCCAACATGAATTAAGCCGTTTGATTAGCGTGCATCTTCCAGGGGATCCCGTCCCTGTAGGAGAGGTGGTTCGTGTTCCCTCCCAGGCTCGGAGCCCACCCTCCGAGACAATTTACCGGATTACTGCTATGATCTGCGAGTCATTTAATTTTCTACATTTACAACAGACCCACACAATTGCTAGGGACGGTGGGTTTGCCTGGCAATGTCTGTGGCAAGAGGAGTATGATGTCAGAATTGCAGATTCAGTCACTGAGCAGAAAACAGATACCCATTTAAAAATACAGAAAATGTCCTTCTGTCTGTCTAAAGTCTATGGGTATGTTCAATGTGTGAAATCTGATGCATTCAAAAGGCTGAACCCTGTTTGCATGCACTTCAATGTAAACAGTGAACTTTCCAACCTATTCACAGAAGGACAAATAGGTGGTGCATGTTTTTCTTTTTGGGTCGTGTGTGCACATCACTTATTGACAACCTCAACCAAGAACCTCAAAAGAACACAATTAAAGACCAATAGACTTTTCTATTCAGCAGCTTCACAGCACTGAAAAATAGGACATGTTCTTAATTAACGTCCCCGTGCAGACTTTGCACATAGCATACTGGTGTGAGTAATGCACTCTGCCAGTAGCCATTACTGGAATACTGTTGAGTTGGCGGTGAAGATTAAGATCCAATGATTTCCCAAAGGTGACATCAGTGGTAATCAGACCTCCACTTTATCTCCGTGTCACACTGTGCTTAATAGCAACAGATAAAATGTGGTATCCTAACTGCAGTATTTAAAGCTTTCTAACAGGTGTACGACCAGACTGCAGATTCACTGGACTTGCAGAGTTGTGAAACAGGTGAAATAAGATGTCTGCTGTTCAAGCCAAACAATCGATGAGCTTAGTGACATTTTCTGAAACAATATCAGTGTCTCCACTATCTGGGGCATTCAGAAATCCCCATCCAAGATAGAATTACCGTACCCAAAGCCCTAGGCTGGCCTCCCCCAAGCACCTGCTGTGCAACTCTAGCCCGATGCCAGGGCCTTGTGGCTTTTGACTTGAGCGACTAACACCACCCTGAGAAGTCGGGAACATCAAGGTATAAACTCATATGAACTAATGGACCTCCACCTCAACAGACAGACAGGTCTGTGCACATCCTCATCAGTTTGCACCGTGACCGATCGTGTCATTCGGTCATTTACAGATGCTACTTTTAAATAGCTTTGAAATGATAGTTATGTGAAGAATTTGCAACATCAGTGTGATGTCACAAATACTGCAGGCATGACGTAGAGCACCGGTACGGATCACTGAATGTGCATTTCCATAGCCAGTGTGACATGCTGTCAGTATTTGAGTTGAGCCACATCTGCTTGTACAGAAGTGACATAACAGATTCTAAAATCCTAATTGTAATGAATAACATTATTCTTTTAGAAAAATATTCCGCATGAATGCTGTGGTTGTTGGCACACTGGCAACCTCTCAACACATCATCCTCCCATTTCCTAGAGTCGTGACAATGGAAATACTGAGGACTTTCCCCTTGTGGAATTTCTAACAGCCCTCTTATTAACAAGAGAAACACCCACCTCTTTGCCAGAGTATTACATGGCACAATGTTATGTTAGGTCCGACACTCTGCACTGAACGGACAGCTCTAAGGAAAGGGCTTTTCTCTCATGACAAAAATGAAAAGTCGTGGGCTGAGGAAAAAGGAGTATAACCTGAATGAACAACTACATCAAGAGGGAAAGGTTTCATCTAGGCCTTGGTTGTGTGCCGTTATTAAAACAAGAAAATAAATGGTGGTGTCAAACATTGTATTAAATAACGGGGCCACATCTCTGAGACCCGTTACACTAATTTCCCATTGCAATATGAGCTCTTGACAGTCAAACGTCTGACATAAACAAATGCCAGAATCTCAGCGGTTGTCTCAAGCTCCATAACTTTCCTTTCGCACCTTTTTCCTCCAAAACCCTTCCATTTTCAACAGATGAATAAGTACATGCCCACACCCCAATTGTCGATTGTTGAGAATTACCCTGTGCATCCATCCAACCATCCAATCTTACAGTGCTTCATAGCTGTGAGAGCACTGACTGACCGGAGGCTACCTGCCCGAAACTCAGTATGACTCAAAGCTGGCCTCCATTAGCCGATCGCTTTCTCTTTCATTAATTTCACGATTTCTCTGCCCCCTTCTGTTACGTAACTAGGAAATTGCACTGCAGGCGCACATCTAGTGAGAGGGAAGTGAGAGTGTGTGAGTGTCAGAGCAAGAAAGAGAGAGAGAACCGGGAGTCTGGTTTAACTTTCCCTGGTAATTTGTCTCAGATTAGCATTGCAATTTGCAAGCTATTATTTCAAACCATCCATCAGCCATTAGGTTTAAATGCAATACTAGTAGAGCCCTAAACCTCTGAATCTCTGGAGGGTGTGTTAAATTAACTCTCAAGTTTCTTTAATAAAACGTATAACACAATATTGTGTTGCTCAACATGGTTTACCGGCGACATCCGACACTTTGTTGGGATAACCATTTCCTTCTCACAAGGGCTTAGCTCATCAACACCGGCAACCACATTTGTTCACCAACGTGCATGAAAGGAATAATTATGCAAGTGTATAGCAGACATTCAGACTTGAGTATTGAGAAATCTGCACTACCAAGTGCAGTGGATCTGAAACTGCTGATGAGCAGTGGGGAAACGGGCAGCTTGAAATGCTCAGGTTGGTCTAGTTCAGAGCTAACGCGATCTCTCTGAGGAGTGAGACAGCGGGAGGTGTGCAGTCATACGGTGCTACATGGATCAGCTTAATTGGAGAAAGTGAGAGACTATTGCAGAGCTCACCAAGCAGCCCCTGGCCATTTTCATTTAGTGAAGACTATATAGTGCAACAGAGAGGCTGGCCTGATCAGGCAGCATCAGATGTCTACAATTCCCGTTTCTCATTTTCCTTCCTGGCCTTCTCAGCTGTCTAAAAGCTGTGTGCAAAAGATTACATTATAAATAGATAATCAACGACAGCAGAATCTCGTTCAGGAGAGAGAGATGCTTGAACTACTGAGTGAACGCAAATTCCAAACTATGAAACGTGCATGCATTCTGTAACTCTCGGTAGAGTCAAAAATTGAAAAGGAAACGCTTTTAACGGCATTGATACAGCTTCAATTACACGATATGATCGGTCAATAGGCATCCAACTAGTGCTGACCACTACTTACAGCAATGGTGCCATTTTATATTCAGTTAAAAGAATCTGCACAGCAATGCCCATGGCAAATGTTGTTATTTTTTCTTTTGTCATGTCTGGCAAAAATACAAATTAAGACAACAGTTCTGACCTTTCTCTCACACTCTAGTGGGGTCTCAAACATTGCCTTATCACACCAGCAATTTCACTCGACTGTGGATTCCCTAGACGGGCATAAAGAACAAGCTATCGGATAATATCTGCCTCTGGACAAAAAAAACAAACCCCCAAAAAAACATGAAGTTGGCACTGTCTGAGTTGGGCTGGGATTGTGGCCAATAATGTGCATTGATGGATTGGTTGAATTCCTTTTAAAACTGCAGCAGACTGCTTGGCAAGAGAAGCATCAACTCAAGATATAATTCTCAAATACCAGGGTTGGAAACCTAAATCCTGCAATGCACAGCACCATTCAATGCAGAATTGACCCAAAGAAATTGCTGATAGCGCATGAAGCAGCAGGAAGCAGCAGGAGTCCTCGGAGAGTGTGGGCGAGACTCTGGTTGGCAGTGCCAACGTCAGACAAGACAAGCCACCACACCAGCAATTTCCCTGCCCTCAGCCTCGGCATGACCAATGGAAAGCTCCGCATGACCAACAGGGAGCTGAAGCAGAACAAAGACTAGAGAACGATGTGTGAAAGCAACAAAGGTCAATTCGTACAGACAGAGGGTAGAATACCGGAAGTCAATTAACTGAACGGTGAAATATTATTATGCAAAGGATGGGATGGCAGTGTGATATTTGATCTAAAGCATGATACAGATCAATAGATTCATAAAGCAAGTGGAAGCAGATCTGATCCACTGGTGTATAAATACAGTGCCAGGTAAGACAGCTCAACACATCCAGTGGCGTGCAGCTGAATTTGTTTACTGTAGGCACGCCATAAACAACACACAGAGTACCATTATGAGTACCATTATAATGTAGCTGTATCATCTGCATAAAAGAATACAATGAGATTAATCTACCACTGACGGGCTACAATGGACAAATAAAAAAACTAAAAAACTCCATCTCTCAACATTTTTCAATTGCACTCTTAGCAGACTTGTTTCCAGTTGGAAGCCGTTTAGTGATGAAGTATTCACGGTGTGTACTGTATGCGCAGAGGACGATTGCAAAGTGTTGATCAGGGCACAAAGAGTGTGCAATAGTGACGGTCAGGGTTCTTTAATTAAATTACATAACTACACTGAATTATAGAGGAATATGTTTAGCAGACAAGAGATGAGCTTCTGTAGGCGGTGGGAGACAAAGGACATACTGTATAATAGAAAGCATCTAAACTCCAAATGTCACTTGGCAGAAGCTTCATTACTTCATTATTACACTCCCACAAAGTCCATTCGGGAGCCGATTACCTTACATGCATAATGCAAAAGATTGAGATCATATGGCTATCTTAAGAACTGAAGCTCTGAACCATATAAGACATTATATTGGTTAGGTGATAAATTATTTGCAACATGCTCTACCTCACGCACTGGATACATCAACATGGCGTCTCGAAGTTAGGGCTCAAATTTGCGTTTCGATTCTTATAGAACTTCAACCCCGTCTAGAAAGCCTATAAAGCTGTCAATCAATAATTCATAAGTCAGCACTCTAATGAAGTGATGCATTCCTCACATACAATTAACATAATATAAATTCTGGTGGCAGAATGACGCCCACAGTCCACAGCGTAAATGGTGTATTATAATATGGACGGGATTAGAAGAATATTTAAGAGGGGACTTATGGCTGCCAGCTTCATTTAGAGACGATACTAAAGCAAAGAAATCAAAGCAGAAATGAACAGTAATCCTACAAAAACCCTCTTCCCATAAATGAGCTTCTACCGTGTACAAAGCTGGTCAAAGTCAGTGTGGAAAACTCCATTCTCCACAGTCCAATTCAGAAAAACAATATTGTGTACATGAAAGGATGCAAAAAGCATTTAATATGAAGGCAACTGTGTCATATGTAGATGAAGACGAAGAACAATGGCAGTCAACCTGTGGAGCAAAGGCTTCCCATCTGGCCACTGTAGACAGACCAGGGATTCAAAAGGCCTGCAGGCTTCAAGGGCTTCAACAGTGAAAAGGTCACTTAGAAATTGGCGTGAACCTTAAGCATGCATTAGTAGAGATGGAAGCTGGCTCTGGACGAAACGCTCAGCAGAGCACGGCTTTGAAGCTTGTGCCTTTGAGTACGCCGAGTCAAGCTGCGATTATATCCGTGAGCAATAAGGGAATGGGGTTGTTACTTCTGTGGTTAAGGCAGGAAGGAGGACAGGGTCAACAACACCCACCTTCCCAGAGACACACAATCAGAGAGAGAGGAAAGAGAGAAGGAGAGAGAGAGAGCCCTTGGCCGTGTCAGAGGAAGCAAAAATGCAATGGGGAAAGAGCAGAACTGCCAACAGAGACTCAGGAGGCCTACCTACATCCAAGATAGGTACCATGAGGACAAGCATTGCTTTGAAGAGGAACTTAACAGGCCCAACAAACAATCTTGATAATATTGAAGGACTTGACAATGGCATTTGCAGAGTGGCCTAGTCAAACCACTTCCCTAATCTATAGCCTCTAGTCAATGTCATAACTAATTGTAGCTCTAATGACTAACTTCCATCTAACGCTACCAGTGGACCAGTTCTAATATATTTACATTAAAGAGGCGGAGTCGCTTCTCATTCCACCATCATCATCTGCTGCAGTGTTATAAGCTTTTACATTGCATCAACAAACAGGAGAGATATTAGATAAAAGTGAGTAGAGGGGGTTGCCAAGGAAACAGCGCTGTGGAGTCTCAAGTCTTAATCTTTCATCCATCAAAATATTAGCTTAACAAGACCGTGTGCAAAGCCACGGAACAGCCGGGCACCCATGTAGCTTGGAGGGGAATGCGCATACCGCCACCCGCTGGAGCAACTTGCAGTGTAAATGCCATTGGGAGCTCGCCACTCCTGTGTAGGAATGGCACTTTGCACAGAGGTTTCCCCTCAATTACATATCCAGGGATCCCCCGATTATGATAGACAGGTTGTGTACCGAGCAAGCCAACAATACGCCCAAGACCACCATCCATCCTAGCTGTGAGGGTTGTCAACGACCATCAAGCTCTCACAGACATATAGCACTGCTTTAGAGACAAGAGCAGCAGCAGCCTGAGGGTGAGTGACAAGCAAATGTAAATCCTGCTGTTGGCTCAACATATTTGAGATGAGAAATGTAAAAGCGTTGGCAGCAGCAGGTGATCAAAATTCACTGTTGCTCTGACAGCACTCTGACTAAGTCCCTGATTAATCAGTGAGGTTAGGGTGGAAGCGTGGGAGGCTGGCGTGGGCGAATGGAGGGATGGATGGATAGATGGATGGATGGGAGTGGGTGCCAAGTACTGTTGTGTGTGTGGGTGGCCATTCTCTCAGGGATGTCTCTGCACTGGCTGTCTGGTGGTGGCTGGGCGTGTGGCGAGCCATCAATGCAGCGGGAGATCAATGACACAGCGAGAGGCCAGTGAAGACCCGGTTCACGGCTGGCAAATGACTGCAGTGATTCGGGGCTTGAGTGGGGGAGGGGCAGGAGTCGGGGCTGAAAAAAATAAAATAATCTGCATGCTGGTGTGAGAGAACCTGTCAGTCCATCAAAAACCATCCGCTCACTGACTTACAGTCCACTGATGGGATATCCCTGGACAGATTTACCGTCCTCGCAGGACTTCTAGTCCACAGCAAACCGTCATTCCCTAATGACTGACAGTCATGTCAGTTCACTGTCCAGAAAGTCATATTAGAAAATGACAACGTAAAAAGAATGCACTTTCCTCCCTAAAATTACCTAAGCGTGAAGGACAATATTGATGTAGCTTTTATACCTCTTTGCTGGAAGCTAAAATGTTTCCACTGATCAAAGCAGTCAGCAACATGGCTAGCTTTGGTTTCATATAGAAATGTAAGATTCAAGTGGTGGGTGAGACAGCTAATGCATTATTATGGCACTTAGGGATTGCAGCTGTAAATGTAACTAAAAGGTAGAAATATTTTACCGTGGCGCCTCCTGTCAACTCAGTGCCTCAGTGCTTCTGAAATCTTCTCCACAAATAGCTCTAAAAAGCAAGCTGCTGAAAAGTTGGGACCACCTTGTATTTTTCACATATTTGGCCACTTCATGAATAAGGGGAACCAAAATTGCAACACAGAGTTGCAACATACTATTCAGGCTTCAAAAAACTTAAAAATCAAACAAAAATCTTCATAGCCCCAGAAGAAAGTATCAATATTCAATACATTCATATTTTAGACATTTAGCCGACACTTTAAAATGAGTGCAACAGTAGGATGAGCTTGAATTTCTAGTTCACCAAAATTACAAGGAACCAATAATTAATGCATAGTAGAGCCAAAGTGCCCTGACATTAGATAGGTAATAACAAATATGCCTGTGTGACTAGAGCATATGATAGAAAAGTGTTATGTAAAGAAAGGGGTTTTCCCTTACACGAGACTGCACAGTATTTTCAGTGCAAGCAAAGGAGCAACATAGGACAGGGAGATGTGATTCAAAGGGACCCAAAGCGAGAACTGTAAACTCCAGATAACAACACCTAGTGAACCCCAGCCCAGATATCACAAGTGATTTAGACAAGTCAATTCCAACTATGCTACAAGTGAGCTTTGCTGAACGGCTGGACTGAACACAGTAAATGTCAATTATTACAGGCCATTACAAGTTTGGGTTATGCTGTGTGGAAAGCTCAAACCTGGTGTGAAACACCTTGTAGATTTCCAGGTTTGCCGAGACGTTACCACTCTCTGGCTTTTCCTCTGAGAGCCAGTCAGTCGACTGACAGGCCCTAAAGAAGACATTCCCTGCTAGCTGTGCCGACGTGCTCCACAATGCCGTGACACAGGATTAGCTTTCATTAGAGAAGGCGTTGTAATCAGCTTTGGAGCATAGCAGAGACGGAACAATGGAAGAGGCTGAAAGGATCTGGAAGACAGGGTGCTAAGGGTGCATGCTTGGCTGTATGCAATCAATGGCACGTTAGAGCAAGACTTTCATAGCCGCTATTGTCATGAATGCTGCATAAATGCTACATGCTGATTATCACTAGCCTCGCAAAAATGCATCGGAAAAAATCCAGACAGTTTCTGAAATCAGTGATCAAAAAGCAGAAAGGGATCTTCTTATACTGCTCCTCTGACAGCAAATAATCACTACTGTTCACGGCTCTAAAATATCACTCCCAGATACTTTAAAGTAAATCAGGCTACCCATACGACCTATCTGATCATGTGTCCGGTCTTTTGTCTTGGTGACAGTGAGGGCATCTTTCTGCAGGAGTTCGAGGCTACGTTTTCAACATTTCTCTTCAGACGGTGAACACGAAGGTCAGACAGCTGGGGAAGGATCGGTGGGCGTGTTTGGATCCCAGTCTTGACATAAACCTGGACCTGCACGTGCACAGAACCACCTTTGTGTGAGACCTCCACCACTCTCCATCATGCTGTCAACTGGCGCTTGTATTGGGAAGGGCTGACGACACAGGTCTATCGAGAACATATGTCCCCACTAACCCTGGAGTGGTCCGCCAGTGCCCAGGCAGCCACTTTACAAAGCGGCCTTGTTGGCGGCTTGTTCTGAGTGTGAGCAATGACATGCAGAGGGGTGGCTGGACAGGATACAGATATGGTGTCTGCAGTTCAGCTGGGGTAGCAGTAGTGTTTAATACCAATACTAAGTTTAATATTTAAACATTTAATACTAAAACAAGAAAAACCATCAAGCAATGTGTTACCACACTTGACCTGGATAGCTTTGTAGCAACATTTGCACCAGGGTTTTGATATATTGGTTGGGTGTCTGTCTTTGTTGGCTCTGTAAGCAAAATGGTGGACTGGGATTGAGTTCAAGACATGGTGGACTGTTTGACCCAGTGAAATGTTTTCAACTGTTTGACTCTGTCAAGAGCCAGATGTCTTTTCCAATCCTATTTCTTCCTTTAAACTCTTCCAATCCACACGTACTGTATACGCCCTCCGGAGGTAATGTTGAAATGGAATTTCAGCTTGCAGAACACATTTGATGAAATTCAATATTGTATTCAATCATCCACAATGGTACTGAAGTAGTATTGAAATGTCAGTTACCATGACAACACTAGGTTGCATACATAAGCATTAACAGTTTACCACAATGGGACGGGTGCTTCAGCCTTTTTAAAAAAAATCTTAATTGAGCTGAAGTGTTCAAAATCGGGTGCCTGGATGGCCAATCGGACTTGTACACATGATTGGGGAACCATCTATGTTCTACGCCTGCAAGAGGTCAAATCCCACCCCATGATGTGCTACCACATCTACTAGATAAGTAATGACTTCATCCATGGACATCATCGAATACAATACAATGTTATCTAATATATAATACAATATGTTATGTTAATCAATAGAGAAATGTCGATATGTTCCAACAACTGCAACTGGCTTCAGTGTTTTCTGTACTCCTTCACAGCTTGCCTCTGAGATAATATGCCTCAACAGGCGTGATTGCACCTCCCAAGGAGGGCTCGCTGGCAGCCGAGATGTTGGCATTTCTAGAATGCAATTACTAGACGCATACAGAGAGGATGAGGCCAGTCTATATTTGTGCCCACACTTAGCAAACAGAGCATAACAGCCAAGAGGCTGACCCAAATAAAACAGTGCCTGAACTGTAGATAACATTCCTCTTCTTTAATTAACACCCCTCTCCAACCCCCCCACCCCAACTAGAAAGGTTACCTGCAGGACTTGAGAGTGAATGCTTCTATCACAAGCAAGGTTGTGTGGGTTGGAGTAAACAATTCATCCTATCCATACAAGAATAGCCTCATCACTTATCATATGGGAAGTGACATTCATGGCAGTGTCAAGAGGATAAGGGAGGGTCACAAATGGCAAGCCAAATTTAATTATTGTTAAACGATTACAATTAAAATGCCCCAATAATACTGGGATTCAAGTACACTACCACACAATTAATATTGTAACTAGCAACTTTTCCACATGAAGTGTTTGCGTCCGAGAGATCCGTGGTTCAGTTTTGGCAGACTGATTGTGGGTATTTCGGGGGACAGGTGGTGAAGCAATGGGATGGCACAGCTAGCCACCTCCTCCCTCCTCCTGCCAGGACAACAAGAGTCCCCTTCCTTTGCCATCCCTTCCTTTTCCCCTTGCCCACGCCCACCCCTCAAGCCTGTCTCTGTATCTAGGCCATGACTGCGCGGGTGTGGTGGGTTCTCCTGCCAGCGGGGACACTTTACTACCAAAAAAGTAAAGAAAATGGCAGTGTGGGGCTGGGAAGGGAGGGAGGGAGGGCAACAAAGGAATTACTTCTCTACAGACCAAAGGAATTCTGACTCAGCGAGGAATATAACACCATCCCCCACCACACACACACACACACACACAGACACACACCTTGTCTCGCCACTCCCAGCCCCCTGAAGGAGCCCTATATATCAGGAGAAGCTGTGACAGAGCTCCTGAAGTAGCTGCTATTATGCAACCCTTCTGGGCTAAAAGTGACTGTAACGTAAATCATCCTTCTTTGCCGCCAGCCTGACCTCCATATTGCAGAGAGAGCACTTTCAAAATTCACCAGCAGAGTATTATGCTGAAGGTACCATCTGTGCAGGCTTTACGAGCAGCCGAGAAATTAAAGGCAGTTAAAGCACCACATTCGAAAGCCATCTCCACAGTCCCTGTCCAATCAAAGATGGGTAGTGCAAGTGAGGGGGAGGGGCTCTTTAAAACACTAGGTGCTGCTGGGTAGTGTGGTTCAAGCAGCAGTGGGCTGCCCAGGTCGTGCCCCTAATCTCCCCAGGCAAAACAGGCCTGTTGCCAGGGTCATGTGTCCTTGACGATCAGGTCAATGAGTAAGTTCAACCTCTTGCATTTCCTTAGCAGTACACACAAATATTTTCATATTTTCAGTCTACATTTACTTCAGCATTCTTGATTAAAAGCAAATCCACCTATGAAGACATCCCATGCAGTTTGGCAGCCCCATGCTGTGGGACTGCATAGCTATGTACTGTATACACCATCTGTTCGGCAGAAAAGAAGTCCCTGCCCTCTTAACTGCTGTCTACAAAACAGACCGTCCTGCAAGAATGTTTAAGGGAGCTTACAGCTACTGTCGAACAACGTTATTGTCATGCAGCAGACATCTCATATTGAAAATGACCATGAATTTGGGCTTGGGGTTGGGGGAGAGGGAAGCTGAAATGATTTCACTCTGCCAATTGGAGCCACACGTACATGCTCCAAAGCACTTGGAGATATACTATCCGCCGGCCGACTGGCTGATTTGTACCTCGATTTGGCCGTCCCCAGGGCCTGCCGCATTCCTCCAGGGGGATCGGATTACGTTCTATACAGGGAGACAGGCCTGAAGCATTATGGGTGTTTTGGTGTTATAACATGGGTCTGACACAGTTGAGCTGCAGAGTGAACAAGCGACAAAAGGGAATGAACTGAAACGCTGGATGAATGGCAGATGGTGGCCTAGAGGACGCATTGTAGTCGTGGTTGAAAGCAGGGACAGCAGAACCACAGCTAAAACTGAACAGAGGGAAAGACATGAAATATGTTGTTGGGGGCTGGTTGGAGTACATGAGTGGGAGAGACAGAAACTAACTAGCTCTCATATATATATATGTCTTGCATTTACAGGGCAAGAAACGAGAGAGAGCACTGACTATGAAACAACTGTCAAGATTTGGCAGCAAAGCTGTCAAAGCACATCTACGGCTTTAGTATTCTTGAGACTCCATGCTGTGCGCACGGACACGGACACACTCAGACTTGTGTTCGCGGCGGTAACTGTGGCAGCAAACTACTGTGCCACTCGAGGGCTGGGCGACTCTAAAAGGCTGCATGATATAGCAACGGTATGCACAAGCTGCCAAAGAACATGACAAATGGCAAACGTGTGTGTGTAGGACTAGGCTGTGACAACGGCATTATTTACTAACAATGGACCACATCTTCGGCATGCACACATTCACACAGCAATGACGGTCAAGCAAAGCCTACTGGGATGCAGGATTTCAGTGCACACAATCGATACAGAGCAAAACCCCACCATTCATATGAGACAGTCTTTAGTGGCAGGGGAAGCAACTTGACAGCAAAAAGATAAAGTCAGGAGTCTCCTTCTAATGGTCCAATAGGCAGCGGGACGACATTAAAGCCAGAATGATTGGTCATTGTAATGTATGGCTCCCCGGTGGTGTTTGGACAGGCACAAAATCAATCGGAGCCAATGGGACACACTAGCCGCTCCACAATCTGGCTAAAGGAGGAACAGCCTGAGCTCAGGGCTGATGAGATATCAGTTTGCACTATGATCGCGCTCGTCTTGGCCTGGCAACTGTGGAGGCCAATTCCCAGTCAACAAAGGTGTCAGCTTTACTTCCAGAGGTTGTGACGCTCTGTACCGCCTCGTGTTGCTAGCAAGCTATTACAGTACCGTCTATCATGGCTGTGATTCCGGGCTCTAGTGTAGATCTACTCAGACTTTATGCGAGATGAATTTACCTTGTATTAGTATAATATTCTCAGAGATAAATGATTGCCAAGAGCCATTTGCCAGGAATGACATTTTACCTGGTGGTCCTTCCGACTTGGCCCTGGGGACCTATTCAGCAGACGAAACAGCTAGGGCAGGGAAACGGATAGACAAACGTCACCCATACATCTACACCCCACCCCCCTCCAAACACACACACACACACACACACACACACACACACACACCTCA